>JAQQSW010016301.1:0-11705 GCA_028646575.1 Pseudocheirus occidentalis | reverse complement strand
ATATGTTCATAAAGGAAGTCATATATGCATATGAATACATATCTGAGCATGTGTGTATATGTGTATATAGAGGGTATATGATGAATTGAATATGAAGGGATGATACTTTAAAAGGCAAAATTCTGAGGTGGGAGAGGACTAGAATGAGAGGAGACAGGGAGACAAAAATGGGGTTAACCATCCCATATAGAAGAGGCAAGGGATAACTGTTACAACTTTACTTTTAATTACTCTCATTGAATGTGGCTTAGGGAAGAAATGGCATAAATGCTAAACTGGACATCATGCCACACAGTAGAGTAGGGGGCATCGGAATGAGAGGGGAATGATGGAGGGGAGGGCAGGGTCTTTGGGAGGGATGCTTGAAGCACACACTTCAGTAAAGGTAAGGGACAGGGTAGAGAACAGAAGAAGGGCGGAGGAGGGATAGGAAGGAAAGACAGATGATCACTGTCACAATATGTGCACTATGAAGATGTCCTGTATAATCACACATCCACAGCCTGTAGTGAATTGATTGTCCTTCCAGTGGGGGTGGGTGACAAGGGAGAAATTGAAAGAATCTAGAATTTAAAGTTCTGAAATACCTGCAACTAGGAATTAAGATATACAGGGCCTGGGATAGGGAGACCCTCCCTGCCCTACCAGAAAGTAAGAGAGCAGAGCAGGAGAGGGTCTTTAGAGTGGGATGGCTGTTTTAGGGTTGGGGCAGGGAAAAGATGGGGAGAAAAATTGTAATTCAAAAATTTCATGAAAATGAATCATGTAAACAAGAAAACAAATAAAAAATACATAAAGTCATATACTTTCAATCAAAAGAAAAATCAAGTGGGAAGATTCTATTAGAGTTCAAGGGGTTTCTGAGAGTCTGTACCTCAAAGATTCAAGAACAGTTCAAGGGGATTCTCAGAGCCTGTACTTCATCATTGACAGCAACCAAGAATTGAGTATATTCTCTATCTCTGTCTCATTCTCTTTGTTTCCTTCCTCTCTATAGACACATGCCCCAATTTGTATTTAAAGAAATACTTTTTAATAACTTCTACCAGCTGGTCTTGGAAAAGGGAAGGGTTGTCCTTTACTCCCTGAGTAATTTCCCAAACTTTTTGAAAATGTATTTGTTTTTGAAATGTAGTTCTTAGTCTATCTAACAGGCAAAGTACCATATGGTCTCTAGAGGTGAAAAGCCAATAAATTATGGGCAAATAAGGGGATTTCAGAATTCTTGAACATGGATGTAGTTACATGTGTGGGTGATGGTAAAATCTAAAGAATTTAAATCTTTGTGAAAAGTGAGTAGATTGAAGAACTGAGTGGTTAGATTATTTGTGGAGGAATCATTACATATGTCAAAGTCCCTTAGTATGAAAATAGGCATTGGATTGGACAGAAAAGTGTAAGTCAAGCATGAAACTAAATGACAGTATTGAGTAGTTTAAGGAGAATCTTGAGGAACTGAGGTCAGACTCCAGGAAAGGGATTAAGTGTGGGAAACAGCTGAAGGCTTCCTGATGTGATTGACAACCAAGGGCTAGCCTAGTTTAAGGGTAACAGAATTGGGTATAGGTATTTTTATCAGACCAAGGGTGAGAAGTAGCTTGACAATGGCTAGGCTAGGCTAGGTTAAGAGTAACACAGATCAGATCTGGGACTAGTGATAATGAAAGGCTTATGGCCTCAGGCAAATATATTATCAAGTAGGAAGATTCAAGTGGCTTCCCAAAGCCTAAACTCCATCATTATTCCTATGAGGAACTTCTGAGGGGATATTAAGATATGCTTTTCATCTCCAAGCATTACCTCCTCCTTTAGATTTCTCAGATAATCTCTTAGTACCTACCAGGGTCTATTTCCACCAGGTGACATAAAGTCAGTAGGATATTGCATATTGCGGCTGTTGACCTTGATTCCAGATTCTTTCTGATTGAAGGTGTCTGACAACAAGGCTGAAAACATGATACTAAAAAGTACAAGAGGAAGCACACAGATTTATTTCACTCCAATGGTGAATGGGAAAATGTCAGAGCATTGTCCGTTACCCAGAACCTGGGCTGTCATGGAATTGATGTACAATGGTGCCAAATTTCTCTGGACAACCAAATTTTGACATAATTTTTCATAAGCCCTCATGACTAACGATATCAAAGACCTTTTTCACATCTACAAAAAGTGTCTACACAATTCTCTTCTGCTCTTGGAATTTCTCCTGAAGTTGTAGTGCAACAAACACCATATCAACTCTCCCTCAGTCCTTTATTATTTTTTTAATTAGATTTGAAAGCCTTTAAATTTTCTTTTTATTTTTAAAATTTATTTATGCTTATTTTTTGTTTACAACATTCATTTCCAAAATATTTTGAGATACAAATTTTCACCCCATCTTTCCATTATCCACCACCAAAAAAACAGAGATCCAACTTAATACCCCTACCCCTGCTCTCTCCTATATTCTCCCAGACCTTTCCTCTGATTTTTGTGTAGGGCAAGATGGATTTTCATATCCCAGTGCCTCTATGTCTTATTTCCCAAGTGCATGTAAAAAATAACAACAACAACAATAATAATTTTAAACATATGATTTTAAAACTTTGAATTCCAGATTCTTTTTCTTCTTCCCTTGTCACCCACACTTACTGTGAAAATGAGTAATTCAATATGGTTCTCCATGTGTAGGTATGCAAAACATTTCCACAGTGGATATATGGTAAAAGACTGATTATATTACCCTCCATCCTATGCTGTCCCCCTACTCATTCTATTTTTTTACTTTGGCCCTGTCCCTTTTCAAAAGTGTGTGCTTCTAACTACCTTCTCCATCCAATTTGCCCTCCCTTCAATCATTCCCCCTCTTATGCACTTTTCCCCCTTCTTTCCTCTAGGGTAAGATGTCAATTTTCGTGTGTATGTTATTCCCTCCTAAAGCCAAATTTAATGAGAGTAAGGTTGACTCATTCTCTTTAGCCTTCCTGTTCTTCCCCTCCATTGTAACAGTTTTCCCTTCCCTCTTCTATATGAGATACTTTCCTCTTTGCTGTATCTCCCTATCTCCTCTCTTTATATTCCTCTCTTACCACCTCTTAATTTTATGTTTTAAATATCATCCATTCCAATTCAATTGATCCTGTACCCTCTGTCTATGTACAACTGTATACATATACGCGTACACACTCACATATGTATTCATATACACATATACTCTTCAATATAGACATATATATATGTAAGATACATGTGGATACATTTATATTTCCTTCAACTATCGTCATATTGAGAAAAGTTTCACAAGTTACAATGATCATTTTTCCATGGAGGAATGTAAACAGTTCAACTTTGATAAGTTCCTTTCATTTCTTTTCCCTGTTTACCTTCTCATACTGCTCTTGCTTCTTGTGTTTGAATGTCAAATTTTCTATTCAGCTCTGACTTTTTTCATCAAGTATGATTGAAAATCCTCTATTTAGTTGAATGACCATATTTTCTCCTGAAACATTACACTTTGTTTTTCTGTGTAAGTGATTCTTGGTTTTAATGCTATCTCCTTTGACCTCTGGAATCTCATATTCCAAGCCCTTTGATCCCTTAAGGTATAAGCTGCTAGATCTTATGTTATCCTGATTGTGTTTCCACAGTATTCAAATTATTTCTTCTTGGCTGCTTGTAATATTTTCTCCTTCATCTGGAGACTATAGAACCTAGCTAAAACATTCCTAGGAGTTTTCTTTTTGGGGATCTTTTTGAAGAGATGATCTGTGAATTCTTTCCATTTCTAGTTTGCCTTCTGGTTCTAAAATATCAGGGAAATTTTGATTGAGAATTTCTTGAAGGATGATTTCTAGGTTCTTTTTTTTGATCATGGCTTTCAGGTAGCCCAACAATTTTTAAATTTTCTCTCTTGGATCTCGTTTCCACATCAGTAGTTTTTTCCAATGAGATATTTCCCATTGCCTTCTATCTTTTCATTTGTTTGACTCTGTTTAATATTATCTTTGTTTCTCATAAAGTCATTAGCTTCCATTTGTTCCTATCTAATTCTGAAGGAATTATTCTCTTTAGTTCGCTTTTGAAATTCTTTTTCCATCTGGCAAATTCAGCTTTTTAAGGCATTTTTCTCCTCATTGGCTTTTTGTGCCTCTTTTTCCATTTGAGTTAGTCTATGTTTAAGGTGTTATTTTCCTCACTCAGGTTGCTGACTCTCTTTTTTGAGTTTTTGCATCATTCTCATCTCTCTTCCCACTTTTTCCACTGCTTGTCTTACTTTATTTTCAAAACCCTTCGTCAACTCCTACATGGCCTGCAAACAGTTTGTATTGTTGTTGGAAGCTTCCCTTTGGTGCAGGATTTCTGACTTGCTTCAATCCTTTTTGTCACCAAAAAAGGAATCTAAGTTTTAATTGCTCTGCTTGCTATGCTTCCTTTGCTTTCTCATGCTGCCACTTAATTATTGAATTTTGAGCTTCTTGCCACAGTAGAACTTTCCTTCCAGAGACGAGAGCTTTGTCCAAAATTTCTGGGCTTTTCACAGCTGCCAGATCTCTTAGTTAGGTGCCCTCTCTGCAGCTCCCCCATGTTCTGGCTCACTGGTCACATACCTCAGGACCTCCACCCAAGACAGTGATCCAGATCCAAGCAGGTTAAAAGAAGAGCTATTACCCTCTGGATGGTTGCTTGGTCCCCCTACATTTTGCAGGCTAGGAGCTCAGAAGCAGCCATGCAGCAGCAGCTACATTGCCACCATGCACATACCTCTTCTTGCTCCAGAGCAGGGACTGAACCAAATTCTATCCAGCGCAGTTCCAACAGAGTTCTTCACTAACCTTTTAATTTTTTTTCAGCATTTATGGGTTGATAATTCTAGAAATCGCCACAGCTGCTGGTGAACTACAGTCCTGAAGTCTACTACAGCCACTGCTGGTCAGGGCCAACCTGGAATAAGCCAACAGGCTTACATGGGGCTGGGCTCTTCTCCCAGCATGATGCCACTGACCATTCCTGTCTGACTGCTTGGCTGCCTTCAAGGGGGAAATTTGTATCTCTCATTCACTTTATAGGTTTTGTAGCTTTAAAATTTGTTTAGAGTCATATTTTATAGATATTTGATGTGGTTATGGGGGGAGCTCATGAAACTTTCCTCCTTTTACACAGCAATATTCCCATAGATTATTTCAGAAGCCACACTGGCTCTCAGGTAGCTGACCATTTCTAAGTGAAGGATCAGCCTATTAAGGAGGACTCTGGAAAGAATTTCCTAGCAATGACTGAGACTCCCCACCTCATGATTGTTGCATGAGAATCTATTTCCCTTAACCTTATAGAGATAAACAATGGAGACATCCTTGAACTCCTGGGGGATACCTTCCTCTTCCCATATAACCTGGAAAATTTTAGTCAGCTTTTGTATGACCAATGGACTCCTACATGATAAATCTCAGATGGAGTATAATTAGAACCCAGCGTTTGGCCAAACAAAAAGAGCCTAAAGTCATTCAAAACCTGTTCTTCAGTTGGGACTTCAGTTGCGGAGGGATTAACTTCAAACAGATATAAATGGTCAGTGGCTTCAGCTTTATCCTTAATTGTCTGTTGAGAATACAATGGAAGTACTCAGTGCATCTCTCTATGTTCATGTCCTTTTACAAATCAATGGGGCTCCAGCAACCCTAAGTAGTTGCAATGCACCATAAGTCTTTGGCTTATAAAGAGCCTTCAGAGCATCACTAAAGTGCTCTGCATCGTTAGTATCAACATAAAACTGAATTCCATTTGCCTTCTTACTGAACTAAGAATCCTGCGTTCAGGGGTGGCTAGCTGGGGGCAGTGAATAGAGCACCAGCCTAGGAATCAGGAGGACCTGAATTAAAATCCAGCCTCAGACACTTAACACTGAATAGTCATGTGACCTTGGACAAATTACTTAACCCCAATTGCTCTGCCTTCCCCCCCTCAAAAAAAAACCATCCTGCATTCATCAGGAACAAAAAGTTGGAAATTGAAGGGATGCCAACCAATTGGGGAATGGTTGAATAATGGATTTTAGAGGGATTCAGAGAGTCCCTCTCTCTTCTATCTTGGCACTTGAAGTCTCAGAAGTAATACGTTTGTGCTGTTCAGTATAACTGGAATAGTACTCTAGGAAAGTTATCAGTAAATGGCAAGATTTCTGCCAAATGATATATATGATTAGAATGTTACTGGCATTGCTCAATCCTGACTTGACGGTAGGTTGTGGTATCCACGTATTAGAGAGGGTCATGATATTCATCTGAGGTCAGGCACAAACAGAGTGAGGTATGTGAAGGAATTGTGAGTTCCTAGACTGGAGGCTGCTGACATATTGATATGCTTATCCTTAAAATTGATTATGCCTCAGGGAGGAGTTAGCAGACAGTTATCCAGAAAGCTTTCTATCCCTGGAACTTACTATATTGTTTATTTTTTCCTGGGTGTTTCTGTCTGGCCTCAGCAGAATCACGTAAAACTTGGGAATAAAGATGCAACTCAGTAACCCAGCACTGGATGCCAGGATGGAGAAAATTTCCACAGTAACAACGGCCTTCCCTTTGGTGCTCTGGTATGTTGGGAGGAAGGAAATCCAGACACTGCAGAACACCAGCACGCTGAATGTGATCAACTTGGCTTCATTGAAGGTGTCAGGCAGGCTCCTGGCCAGGAAAGCTGCACAATGATAAGAATCCCATGTAGCCCAGGACAGAGTAGAAGGCAAAGTCAGAGCCCTCATTGCACTTAATGATGATATGGCCAGGTTCAGAGTGTGGGTCCATGTCAGGAAATGGGGGAGAGGTTCCCAACCAGATGCCACAGAGAACCACTTGAATCCCAGAACAGATAATGACAAGAGACTTAAATACCCTGGATTGTACCCACATCCTTCTCCTACTTCCTGGAATTGTAACCCTGAATGCCAGGACCACCATGATGGTTTTGGCCAAAATGGAGGAGACGGCTACAGTAAACACAACCCCAAATGTTGTTTGTCTGAGGAGGCAGGTGACTGGAGTAGGACGGCCAATGAAGAGGATGGAGCAGAGGAAACAGAAGATGAGGGAGGTGAGTAGAGTATAGCTGAGAGCCTGGTTGTTGGCTTTCACTATGGGGGTGTCTTGAAACTTCACAAACACTGAGAATTAGAGATGTCATTAGAGAAAAGGAAAGAGCCACACAGATCAAAGTTATTCCCAAAGGTTCTGAAACATCCAGGAAAGTCAAAACCTTGGAAAGGCATTGATTTCTTTCCTTATTGGAATACTCATCTTCTGGACACTTCATACAATGCTTCATATCTGCCAGAGACAAATAAGATCTTAAGATTTTAGATTCAACATGTTAATCTCATCGACATATGCATAAAATAGGTGAAATTGCTCAAAATATCATTTCTTGCCTCCCAAGACATAATAGCTCTTTCTGTGTTGCAAGATGGTCATTGAAATAGAAATAGAATTGGAATGGTTGAGGGAATTATCCTTATTTTCAGGTGCCTGTACAATTCCAGGGAGATAGTTGGGATGAGAAAGACTAGTTTTTCTTAGTGGACAGAGGAGAGACTCTTCCAGATATGCCTCTTAGATGGCATGGATTAGTAGGACAAGAGTAGACTGGGAAACTTTAGGCTTGGTGGGAAGTTAGTTCTCCCTCTTTGACTGGCTGAGAATCTCTTGTTTACTAAAGTATTAGCAGGCTTTGAAGTTTTTTGCTGTAATGCTTGTATCACCTGCATAATGTTTACCCACATGGTATGCATTTGAAGCAAAGTTTGATATTTCACTAATTTTTAAAGTTTGAACACTTTTCCTCTTGTACTCTTACTAATGGGGCCTCACCTGGTCAGTGAGAAAAATATCCACCAAGGAATCCTCTTACAGGTGAAGAGAGACAGTCTAGGAATGGATATGTAATTTGGGTATGGCCAGAGAAATCTGGTGCTTAAACAGCCAAATAGATCTTGATCCCTGAAGGCCACTATAGTGACTGGAAACCACAAGTTATCATTATTTATGAAGCACTATTCTGTTATTTATTTTCCTAAACATTTCCCAATAACATTTTAATTTGGTTCTGGCCACCAGGGAGTTCAACAGGCACCATGTGACCCCCAAGTCTTGGTATGATATCTCAGATGTATAACAAGCCTTTTTCAGGAATCTGATACACATATTGTTCCTATTCATCACACTTTCCTTAATATTCTTCACAGGGCTTGCACCTCAGTCATGAATGCTCTCTTTTTGTACCTTTGTCTCTTGGATGCACTAGCCACCCTCAAGACAGGGGTTCATTCCTATCTTCCAGGAAACCTTTTGTGAACCAGTCAGCGTCTTTCACCTTTTTTGAGATTACATTCATCTTTTCTACATATATTTCCTAATTACTGGTTATTTTAACATTGGCTTCCCTGTGCAACACAACTTCCTCAAATACAAAGACTGTTATTGCTTTTCTTTATAACTTCAGGAAATAGCTGAGTGCCTGGAACACAGTGACTCTTGAATGAATGGTTGCCAACTCAGGGATTGGCATGTCAAGAAAATATCTTTCAAAGAATCCACAATTTCTTTTCATTCACTTCCATGTCCTGAAAAACATTTTATTCAAGGTCCGACAGCACCTCCATAACTGAAGAATAGATCATTGCTATTGCTGCACCGAAGAACTGACTACATCCTTCCCTCTGGGATGACCCTTGTTCCATTTTGTCTTGTTACACCAATATTCTCTCATGTCTCTGAGTACTAAGATCAAGGTAGAGGTAATACCTTCCTTGTGGTTGCCTTAAAATGGAGAGAAGTTTTGGGGATCATTTAGGTGGTACAGTGGGTACAGGGTCACACAAGTCTCTGGAATCAAGAAGATTCTAGTTCAAATCTGGTCTCAAACACTTATTACCTGTGTAACCCTGGGCAAGACACTTAATCTGAACTCCCTCAAGAAAAAGAAAGGAAAACTGCAATTGCATTTAGCATTCCATGGCCTGATGGCCTCCTCTGTGGAAAAATCTAAGTCAAGAAAAACAAATGCAACAGATGGGAAGAATAATGCAAGAGGTGGGAGCCACATGAAGGGAGCTGACAGCTTGGTCAGTCCATCAAGCCCCAAGAACTATATTAGATCTCAATGCCAACCGTGGAATTCAAGCCCAGGGAAGGATGGAGAATTATGAAATTTCCTTACTCCATACTTGTTAAGTACTTTGGAAAAATTTCCCCGTTTATCTATCAATCATCCCCACATGTATTATTCCCCTCCCACTGTGGAAGTTCCTTTCTACTCAAAAATTCTCTGATTCTGTCATCCTGTAACCACCATAGGAGGCATAGTGCTCTGGAGTCATTTTCACAGTCAAAGAAATATTGCAATGTGTTATCTTTTGCTTATTGTTGAAAGTCTTAATTTTTTTTTACTGTTGGAGTGTGCCTTTCCCAGTCTCTAAATATGGGAGCTGTGTAATCAAAGACCAAAGTATCCAGCCCACATTGACTCTGAAAAGTAGAGCAAGGTGTCTTGTGACAAAGGTGTTAGAGGGAATGCAGAGGCTCTTTAACAGATTCCATGACAGACTTCCCTTTCCAGATGAGTTATCAAATTAAAACTTTTAAATATGGGAAGGAGTACATATGTCAGCAGACTCAGCATATATCATGGGCACTCATTCCTTCTGTGAATGATTTTCCTAAATTTACACATATCCAAAATATCTAATGATTTTTATACCCAAGAAACACATAAACTCAGCTTCACCTTATCACAAATATTTTGCAGAGTACAGACTCCACAATACTCTAGCTAATTCTGTCCCATAGTGTGTGAAATTCTAAATAGAATATACAAGTAAGTTCTATAAAGATACAGGGCAAGATAGATAATTTTTTTTATTTTGTAGGTTTCATCATGTAGAGAACAGAAACATTTAACACCATGTTTTAGCCATGTGTCATTAGATTAAGTCACTTGTCCTTGCCCAGAGCTATTTGGGGGCTCCTTAGCTCTTGAATATGCAGTTTCTCAGGCAGCGGACATTGTTTGTAAGACTGGATCAAAGCACCAGTTTATTCTGTCCAATGGGTATAGGAGAAAAACTACCTACAGACACTCATCTGATTGGAGATCTCCCCTTCTGAGCACAGAGAACAGCTGAAGCAGCAGATGGGCTGTCCCTCCAGAGGGGTTTGCCTGAATCCAGGGCCACAGGTCTCACTGCATGTGGCACGGGGAACCTAGTGACAGGAGAGTAAAATGTGTAAAGACTCCAGAAACAAACAGTTGAGAGGATGGTATATAATTACCATGGAGTGAATGATATTGACTTAGGGTCAAGAGAGCTTCCTGTGTGGGATAAATATGAGAATTATTCATTTACCAGTGAAATATGAACTAGAAGGAGCAGTGCATGGAAAACAGACCTGGATGCCAGTCCCATTTCTGCCACTAGCTGTGAAAAACTAACTGAACTTTTAAGCTTCATGAACTTTAGTCATTTGTAAGCAGAGCAATTCGAACATAATGCTATCCTACAGTCCCTATTTGTCTAGCATTTTGTAATTCTCAATGTCAGCTATGACTTTTTAATAGTTAATTCAAATCACTGAAGCAAATGAAATTGACTCATGTAAAATAGACTTAATCTGTCAGCATGCAGGATGAGTGACACAGAGAACTCTAAGATGTGACTGATTTAACTGTTGCTAATTGAAAAGGTAAATATCACATCCTTAGAAAAATAATTTGTTATATTCAGAAATCCAATGACTTTCATAAATTAGAAGTAAGTGTCATTGCTATGCTCCGTAAATGGATAGTCTTTTGATGAACAAACACAACTTTACTTGCACTTAATTAAGATGAATGGTTAGGAGGGGCAGAGCCAAGATGGTGGCATAGAAGCAGCAAAGCACCACAGCTCCTATGCAAACACACTAAAAAACTCATAAAATGGGATGCTAAACAGATTTTCAAGCTCCAAAACTCTCCAAAAGACAGAAAGTACATCTGTTGCTACAGGCAGCACAGCAGGTGGGGCTCTTCACAGCAGTCTGGGACCCGCGGCCAAAACCCCCTCGGACTCAAGCCCTGGGGCATCGGGCCGGGAACCGCGGCTATAGGAGAGCAGATCGGTTGCACTGGAGGCACAATTACCACATCTATCAGGCCAGAAGACAAAAAGGCTAAGAGAAAGGTCAGTGGATTTTGCTAACTCGGGAGGAGAAGAGCAGGTCTTGCCAAACTGCTCCAAGGGCAAGGAAGCAGTGGGAGGCAGCTGTAGCAGCAGGAAAGTCTGAGAGCCTCAGAGGCCCCACTGGGCTACTTCAGAGCCCTCGACCTGCAGATAGCAGGGGGGCCGAGGGCTCTTGCGTTGAGTGGCCTGGATCTGGATCGTGGTCTTGAGTGGTGGTCCTGGGGTGTGCTTTCAGTGAGCCAAAGCTTGGAGGTGGGGCTGCAGAACCCCACTAAGAACGCTGGCAGCTGTGAGGGCCCCAGCGATTTGGGACAGAGCTTTTCCCTTCCAGGAAGCAGAGTTCCACAAAGCTAAAAAACTAAGCAATTAATAGACTGGCCAACATGAGAAAAAGGGAGCAAGGTAGGAACAGCAGTAAAACCCTAGAATCCTTTTTTATGGACAAAAAAGACCAAAGAATGGAGCAGGAGGAAGACAGGTCAGTCAAAACTCCCTCACCAAATGCTTCCAAGACACT
>JAQQSW010016300.1:0-11705 GCA_028646575.1 Pseudocheirus occidentalis | reverse complement strand
CTTCATAATCTTTTAAAAATATGAAGTTTTGCCCAAACAAAGACAGATGTTTCTCAAGTTTCTTCTTCCTTTCTTTCCTCCTTTTTTCTCTTTCTTTTCTTCTCTTTCTTTCTTTCTTTCTTTCTTCCTTTCTTTCCTTCCTTCCTTCCTTCCTTCCTTCCTTCCTTCCTTCCTTCCTTCCTTCCTTCCTTCCTTCCTTCCTTCCTTCCTTCCTCTCCCTCTCCCTTTTCCTCTCCCTCTCCCTCTCCTTTTCCCTTTCCCTCTCCCTCTCCCTCTCTCTCTTGTTTTCCTGTCAATATATTTAGACAAGAACCCATTGCCTGTCTCCCGTCATCCTCATCAGATGTAAAAAGAGGAGAATAGGTCATAAGAGAGAGGTCAGAAGCTGCAAAGACCTTACTAGCATATTTCAGGAAGATGAGCTTGGCAGAATCCCAAGCATTCCTGGAATAAATACCCTAAGACACTAGGTTTTCTGAGGCAGTGAAAGTACCTGTCCAACATCAAGTCATGCTGCCCATTTTCTAACTTGCTCAAATAAGATAACAACGTCTGTTATTTTAACTTTTGCATCCATGAGATTTGTAGTCCTATGGTCATGATAACAGTTCTTTCCATTTCTTAACTAGGTCTTTGTTCTGTATTTGTAGCAGATATATGCTTAGATTATTAGAAGCAGTTAGTGGATAGTATCTGCACCATTGATAAGAGATTGTAGACAAGAGCAACCCTTCTGATTCAGGCACAATGAAGAGCAAGGAAATTAGCTTTAGGAGAAAGAGAAAATGTGACATTGTGGAAAGAGCATAAGATTTATGATCAGAAAAAGTGGGTTCAAATTCCACCTAGGCTTAAAAATAAATTGTTGTTACCTATTTCTCTTATTATTAGTGACTTGGAAAAATCTTTTATAGGGATGTTTGTAGGGCAGTATTCTTCCTCCTCCTCCTCCTTCTAGTAGCTGATAACTGTTTGTTCATATCCTTTAATCACTTATCCAATTGGGAATGGCCTTTGTTTCTATGTATTTGTGTTAGTTTCCTATATTGCTCGGTTATAAAGCATACTCTTATTGGAGGTATTTAATGAAAAAAGGTATATATTTTTTTTGTTTCCCTACTTTCTATAGTGTCATACACTTAGCCACTTTTGCTTTTTAATACCTTGTGACCTTGAGCAAGCCAATTTAAAGCTGAATTTCCTCATCAGTAAAATGAAGAGGCTGGAGAAAAATTTTCTCTGTCACCAGAACTTGAATTTACATCTTTGATTCCAAGTCTAATGCTTTTCTTTATTACACGCCCACTATATAATAATGTGGGAACATGTTACCTTAAATATGTAGAAACCATTCTGCAAGCATTTCATAATCAAAGCCATGGTAATGTTTTAGAAAGAATATACACAAAACAGTCCTTTAAGAAGAAAACACAGCTTCATGTGATTCCCAATCTCCCAGGCCTTCCCTCCCTTAGTCAGAAACTGAAGGAGCACAAAGCCTTTAAAGCAAATTATCCAAAACTTAGCCTTGGAAAATACATATTAGCTCTAGATATGGTAGCAACTCCAGAGACCATCAAGTCTAACCCTGTCATTTTACAGATGAGGAAATCAGGGCCCAGGGAAGGAGGCCCAAAACCACACTGGTAGTAAGCATCAAAAGTAGGATGGTGGTCCTTTGACTCAATGGTTAGGCTGCTTTCCTCTTTCGAAGGGTTAAGAGATGGAAGAAATGACATTGAAGGAGACAGACTAGGGGTCTTTTGGAGACAGGTTACTGTAATATCATTGTATGATTCATTATAGAAGCTCCCATTTATGAAGTTTTTTTTATTATAACCCTTTGAAAGAGATCATACAAATATAATTTCCCCAATTTTCCAGATGAGTAAACTGAGGGCTAGAGAGGTGATATGGAGGTTATAGGATATAGAATTGGAGGAGAATTTGGAGATCATCAATGATCTCATTTTACAAATAAGGTTAATTGGCTAAAGTCAGACAAGTACAATGTAGAAGATCCGTGATTTGAACTTAGGTCTTCAGATTCCAAATTCAAATACAGTCAGTGCCAACTTTGTTATGAGAGAAACCAGGAGAAGAAGAGAAAGAGAAGAGAAGGAAGATGAAAGCCAGTCAAGCAAGAGAGAATCAGTAAAACCAAATGTAGCAGAGAGGTAAGAATAAGGACAAGATGCAGGTCATTTAATTTAGAAGGAAGATACTGGTGTTCCAAGAAAAGAATTTTAGTAGTATGATGGACACAGTAATTGGTACTCAGGAATGAGGAGGTAGTGGATAATGATAAAAAAAAGGAACAGGTAATGTAAAATATTAATTTTTCAAATTGAGGCAATGAAGGAAGGAAAGACAAGAGTAAAGTGTAGGTGGTGATAGGTCCTGTAGTCTTTGCCTTCCTGTGTTTGGGGACATTTGGAGGCCCATCATTCGTGGCGATTTTGCCATGGGAATTTCCTTTCAACTGACCTGAGAAGAAAAGGGCATTGTCTTCTATGACTGGCATGTAGGAAGAGAAAAGGATAGCGAGGGTAGAAAATTAGCAGCCCTCCAGCTAAAGGGAGAATGAAGCTTCCTTTACTTTGGTCTTATTTGGCTTCCCTTCTGGGTCAAAGAAGGTGACTGATCTATGAAGTCTGGGATATATGAGCTGCAGCTAATGGAAATGAAGCTTGCGGCAGAAGTGGAGGAGGGAAGTAAGCTCAAGAAGGTTTGTCTTATTTACTCCATTTCTCTGTAGCAGTAAAGATAATATTTCAGTAATTGATATGGACTTTATGAATAATACAGAGTGAACCAACAGAATTGCAGCATTTTTTTATATGGTGAAATGCTAGGTCAGAGGCTGTGTAGCTCTTTATCCTGATGTTACTGCCTCTGAAAACTTTCAGTCCTTAGAGGTTGGGATTTAAAGTCAGTAAATGGAGCCAAATACCTTTTGATCCTTTGTACCTTATGGAATCATAGAAATTAGAGCAGGGAGGGACCTTAAAGATCATCTCATCCTGTGATCTCATTTTAAAGTTGAAGATGCTGAAACCCAGAGGGGGTAAGTGACTTGCCTGAAGTCACATGAGCAATTGGCAGTCACTAAACAAGCATGTATTAAATGCTAACTGTATGCCAGGCATTCTTCTAACTCCTGGGACTGCCAGAACCCAGGCTTCCTTTGTCTCAGTCCAGTGATCTTTACAGCTTTTAGCAGGGAGAAGTGGTAGATTAAATGAATCTCATGACATTCCATTACCAGGCCACTGTACTAGAGCAATGTCACAAGCTTTACAGCTTTGAGAAGTTTATTCATCTTTAGGAGCATACTTATGATTCACCTTTTTTTTTGGATTCCTGGATAGGTGAGGGCCAAGTTTAATTTATTTTCTTCCTTGTAGTATGCTTTCTCTATGACTTAGTGACTTTCACTTTTTTGTTGCTTGGTGTTATATAAGGAGTTTGGTTTCCATGGATCATTGTCTCTCAGAGGAGAATTTTGATCAGACATCCCCAGAATAAAAGTATTCCTCATTTAAATGTCCCCTTACATCCCCTTAGTTTGTGACACTACTTCTTGACTCTCTGTTCAAACTCTAGGCAAAACTAGGAAGAGAAAGACTATGAAATAAGGGAAACAGTAGTAAACTAGAAGTGGGAAGATATGGCCACCATCCAACTAGCCATGTGGCCTTGGCCAGGTAAATCTATTTCTCTACTTTCAGTTTCTACATCCATAAAACAAGATCCATTGAATTCATTTCTGAAACAGAACTTAGTTGGCATAAAAGCCATTGTAGTACATAAAGTAGAAAGAGTGTTGAACCTCAGGGCAAACCTAGACTGGTTTGGATCCTGGTTCTAAAACTTGGTGTCTGTGTGGCTATAGGCTAGGTGGTTTACACTCTCGGAGTTTCAGTTTTCCTCATCTATAAAATGGACACTCCAATGGCTGTGGCATCAACTTCCTCAGGGTTCTTGTGAGGATCAAATGAAATAATGTTTGTAAACGGCTTAGCCGACCTTCAAGTTCTATGTGAATGTCAGCTGCTGGTGGTCTTTTTCTTGTCTTCATCATCACCACCATCATTTAATTAATGGCATCATTTTCTGAAGTACTTGACACAACACCCTTACCGTCATGGTTAATGTAATTATGATGATGAATGGCATTTGTATAGAGTGTTATGGTTTTCTAAGTACTTTACATACCTTATCTTTTAATTTAAATTAATTTTTCGTTAACAAAATTTTATTTTCTCTCCCTCTGACCTCCCCAAAACAAAACCCTTACTTTCCATATATTATCCCCTTCAGTCTCACAATCTGTGGGGGGTAAGTAGTGATACCCATTTTACAGATGAGGAAAATGAGGCCTAGATCAGTTAATGAGCTTTCTTAGTGTCACATAGGTAGTAAATGCCTGAGAGAAGATTCATACCCGAGTGCTCCTAACTACAAGGCTAGCACTTTAGCCGCCATCCCAGTCTTTCTCTACAAATATTAAGTTGTTGACACTCCTGATGCCCTGGCGCCCAGTCTACTATGAAGTCAATTGTCTTTTCTGCCTGTTAGGCCCCCATTGTTGTGGTTCCATTTGGGTTGTTTTCCTTCCTAATTTCCATTCTAAACCAGATGTGGCACTGCTCTATGGCTGTTGGTAATGACTGCTCCTCCTCGTGTCTCTCCCTTTCCAACTCACCCAACCCATAGACTCTAGACAGTGTTTCATTTTAGCTGGGCCTAAAGTAATGTGTCTATGAGTCCTCTATGTGCCTGTGGCCAGGGGAAGGGGAAGCTGCTCATCATCACCATCACTATCAATTCATCATTTTTTTGAGCATAGCCAATAAGGGCCTTGCATTGTACCCTGTCCTCTAGGAATCAAAGCTGCTAAGCTAGCCTGTCTGAGAAGCACTTTGCAAGGAAAGGCATGGCAGAAATGCAAGATATTAAAAGCTGCTGAGGTTTCATCCCTGTGTAATTTAAGTCCCTTTCCCTTGTTACTTATACTCTGACAGGGGAGGGGGACAGGAGGACAGATTGGAATAATTGGAAGTGCTTGTGGAAATACTTACACTGCAACCTTCCTATTCTGGGATGACTTTGTGGCTACAAAAGAGTTTTTTGTGAACTGTCTGCTCCAGGATCTGATATAGGACATATGAATTATCTGCTATCATTTCCTTAAAGGAATGGTTTTTTTACTTTGTTTTTTTGGGGGGAGCATTACAGATGTGTGTGGTGGACAAGCATTCAAAAAATGGAAGACTTGAGTTCAAGTCCTTGCTCTGCTTCTTAACTGCTGTGGGGCCATGGACAAGCTCTTTAACCTCTGTGAGTCTTATTTTTCTCATCTGTAAAATAGGGCCACATAGATAGTAAAGATCCCCTGTAGAGAACCAGAGGAGGTTGCACAGGATGGACAGCACATTTTAGCTGTTATGCTATAACATAAAACACTGACAGGAGGCAATGCCTTTATCAATGAGATCACAGATTCCCTTGAGGATCTTTTAGCATAGGACAATGATTCTTGGATCTGGAGGACACCTTCGAAGTGAACTAATCTAACTGATTTTAGAAATTAAAGAAGTAATGACTAGAGAGGTTAAGCTCCTTAGTTAATGGCAAATTTTCCCCTAACTCTTCAAAAGTTCCACATTGCTTTTTCTTTCCATATTACAATCAGTTCTGGGTAACTCCATCTTGGTATCCTTTTTCTTGAACTCTATTCCCTATCATTTTTTAATTTCCTACTTAGAGCAGGGAGCCAAGATTGGAAAAAGGGGAGGGGGGCACATTATTTTGGTTAGTATCCAAGCAAGTATACCAGAAAAATTCTGTATCATGAGAAAGAATCTTAAAATTGTTTCTTTGTTGATGGATGCACTCCTGTCCTTTTAATTCTTACAAGCTTGTGAGGTAGACAGAACAAGTATTATTGTCTTTGAACATATTGATATCTTTGATATCTTTTGTTTTGAAATAACCTGTATTACCCAATATTTCCCTCCCACCTCCCCTTTCTATAGAGCAATTTCTTATAATGAAGAATTTTAAAAATTCAGTAAAAGTAACCAGCATATCAACTAAATAATTACATGCTGTATGTAGTGTCTCACAGTTCCCCCTAACCCCTACAAAGAAGGAAAAGAGATGAATTTATTCTTTTATCTCTTCCTCTGGGTTATATGTGCTGATGATAATTTTATAATATCCAGTTTTTATCAGTTTTTTGTTGTTAAAACAAATATAATTATCTCCATTTTACAGATAAGGAAACTGTGACTCACACAGGTGCAGTGACTGCCCACAGTCAGGGTATAACCCAATACTTCTCCCATATTACCACCCTATCATTTCTGAGGAAAAAAACATATGTCAGGAATCTGATTTTTATCCATGTAGTAGTCTCTCCACTTCTGAAAACTCCCTCCATGTCTTAGAAGGTAATGTTTGTGAGCAGCTGATGACAAAAACATCAATCACTTGATGTCTACCCTTCTGATGATGAGTATCTCTGAACCTAGCTACACCTTCAAACAGAAGACACACAATCTCTGTCCTTGTCCATTTTTGAAGACTTTTTTCCTAAGACATACCAGAAGTCCTATGACTGTGTTGCCATAGCCTTTAGGGACCCAAGGCCACCTTCCTGCCATATTGAAGCATCAGAGTAGTACACTTTCAGCTTTGCCTTTGCAGTGCTAGGGCCTTGGGATGAAATGGAAATAATAATGGAGGGAAGGCATTAGCCCTAAGAAGCATTGTGACAGACTTCTTACAGAAACTTGGATTTTAGCTGAGACTTGAGAGAAGCCAAGAAGCCAAGACACGGAGAGGAGGAGGGAGAGAATTCCAGGCACGGGGGATAAATAGTGAAAATTCATGGTCATGGGAGATGGGAGTGTCTGATGAGAAGAACAAGGAGGCTGGTAGGGTCTTTGAAGGGGAGTAATGTGTAAGAAGACTGTAATGGTAGGAGAGGGACAGGTTACGAAGGGCTAGAAGACAAACTGACATTTGTGCCTTTGATTCTGGAGGCAATAGGTAGCCAACAGAGGTGGCTCAAAGTCTAGCAGGCATAAGGCAGGCAGTTAACAAAAACACTTCAGTGTCTATAAAGTCATCAAACAGTGAGGGAACTGCCCATTTAAGTGATTGATGGATCAGTATTAACTTGGAGGGAGATTTCTAGTGAGGGTTGCAAAACTCTGTCCTTGGTTCTGTATTGGTCAATATTGTTAAGCAATCACTGACATGAAGGCTCCGATGGCATGGTTATCAAGTCTGCAGAGGATACGAATACAGAAAGCATAGCTAATATATTTGGATTGCACAATGAAGATAGAAAAGATCTTGCAAAGGTTCAAATAATGAGACAAATCTAATAAGTTGAAATTTAATAATGTGATAATAAATGAGAGGTTCTAGCCTTGGATTAAAAAAAAACACATCTGCACAAGTAAAGAATGGGGAAGATGTGACTAGACATCAGTTATATGAAAAGGAACTTGGGGGCTTTAATAGCTTTCAAGGTCAATATGAGTCAATAGTATGGTGTAGCAGACAAAAAATTAAGTGATTTTTTAGGATGCATTAACGGAAGCAGAGTATACAGAATGAGGGAAGTTATCATTTCACTTTATTCTCTCCCAGTTTAAGAAGGACATTTACAAGTTGGAGCACACACCCTCAGGGGAGCATGAATGACCAGGATGGTGAAGAGGTTTATACATTTAAAGCCTGGTTGAAGAGTTAGAGATATTTATCTTAGAGAAGAAGAGATTTAGTGGATAATGAGGGGGGAGAGATATATTTGTCTTCAAGTGTTTGTAGAGATAGTATAGGGGAAAAAAGATTACCTTTCTTTTCCTTGGCCCCAGAAAGCAGAATTAGAAGTAGTGGGGGTGCTGAGAGACAAATTTTAGCAGGATATAAAAAATTGCTCCAGCATTTATAATGATGAGAACCACCTGAAGTAGAATACGGTGTCTCAGAAGTGAGTTCCCTGCCACTGGAATTCTTTAGATCAAGGACAAATAACTTTCTATTGGGTATATTATAGAGGGGATTTCTGTTCAGGTTCCCCCAACTTTAAGATGCTATATTCTGATGATCCCAGGCCAGAAGTTGTAGGATATTGTGGCACTTTCCTGCTACTATTCCCTCCTACAAAAGTGCCCCCAAAGGAATAATGGTCTAGAAATAATTGTGCTATATCACAAGAGAAGTATGTTGAAGGATCTTCTTTCAGTGGGCATCATTTCAAGAGTTAGGCTTCAGTTGAATAAACTTGGAGAGAGAAAAATTTTCACATTCCCTAGGCAACAGATGGGATAGAAACCTTGATGTTTTCTTAGTTCCTCTGAAATTTCTGGGTCTCCAAGGGTACTCCTACACTTCCTTGGGGTTGTCAAATTCTGCACCCAGGCATTGGCAGAGAAGGCCGTGAAGAGCTGCAGATGCTACTCTAAGATAATAAATTGACATGCCCACAGAGAGGAGCCAAAGCAGCTGTATTCCAAGATCTCATTAAAAATAATAATAATAACTGTTACTGAATCACAGTACATTGAGTGTTCGAGTCTGTATCTCCACTGGGAATTCAGAACAAAAAGGAATGTAAGAAATTCCATCTAGGGTCAGAGTTAAGGTACATCCAGTCCACTTCCCTGGCTCTAACAAGACACCACAGAGAAGTTTTGTGGCAGGGAATGGTTGCTGTCCTTGAAGTCAACCTGAAACATTTAAACATTGTGAAGGAGGCACTTTATAAACCTCAAAGTACTATTCCACTGTTCATTGTCATTATTATTTTTGTTGTTGTTACAATAACAAAGCATTTCCTTCATTCCCACATTGACTCATTTTTTAATGAGTGTGAAATATGATCAAAGGATTTCTTTTGGAAGTCTAAATAAATTATGTCTACTGGTTCCATTTCCCACATCCTCTTCCCCTCTGAAACAGCTTCAGCTGATTAGTGGGGCTTGATTGGCCTTTCAGAAAAGATGGTACATTTCCTCATTAGGTTATATTGGGTTAATTGATCAGTGATCTCAATCTTTTAATAATAAATTCCACCAGATTCCCTGGCATAGAAATGAGGTTTCTGGGTATGTAATCCCTGGGATCTCTCTTGGAACCCTTCTTATAAATGTGTGTCACATTGGCAATATACCAGTCTTCTGACACAGTGGCCATTTGTAAAGACAGGTTACATTTTTTTGGCCAACAGCTCCTAACTTCACCTTTGAGTTGCTTCAGAAGTCTTGGATCGGGGCGGCTAGGTGGTGCAGTGAGTAGAGCACTGGCCCTGGAGTCAGGAGTACCTGAGTTCAAATTTGGCCTCAGACACTTAACACAAAAACTAGCTGTGTGACCTTGGGCAAGTCACTTAACCCCAACTGCCCTCCAAAAAGCAAAAAAAAAAAAAGTCTTGGATGGATCACCAATGATTTTTTAATGAAGTTTGTCAATTAAATCTAGTTTGTACACAGTCTATCACAGTTTTAAGAAATTTTGTTCTTCTTAAGTGGGAAATAATTCCATTTCTAAAAATTATACCTTTTTTCCCTATGACAGCTTTTTTTGATATTGCCAGTAAGCTACATGAGGTATTTGTTTGTTTTTGGCAAGAGCCTGATGGTTTTGATTTAGGACAGTCCATTGTTCTGGGTCACCAGGAAATTGTTTGTAAATAGTCTCTAGACTTTCTGTTGATTGTTTACTTTTTAAAGTATTCATTTCAATTTCAAGGTACGGTCAACACTAAAATTATGTGCTCATTGATCTGATGCTTCCCCCTACCACTCTTGGGAATTGGAACCAGCAAGAAGGACAAAGGGATGAAGGGCTCCCTTCTAGCTAGTATAAAGAGGAGAGTTTTTCTGCAGTGATTAACAAAGACTGTAGAGTTTGTCTTTCTATTACTCCCACTCTGTATTTATAGGCCAGATCAGAAACCCACAGGAATGAAGTTCTCATGATACAACAGCAATGAGGAAAAATAGGGGAAGTTGCCAAAAAGACCAATGTAGATGCACAGGGAACTCAGCAATTGCCTTCCATTCCCCCAAAAATATGTAGAGAAGATAAAGGGAAACTACCTGGCACAGTGGAAAGAGGACTTAGGCTGGAGTTAGGAAGACCTGAGTTCAAATCCAGTAACAGACACTTAGCAGCTGTGTGACCCTTGGTAAATCACTCAACTCTTTTTGCCTCCATTTCCTCATCTGTAAAATGTGCTGTATAAGGAAATGGCAAACCGGTCCAGTGTCTTTGCCAACATAACCCCATATAGGGTCATGAAGAGTTGGAAACAACTAAAGCAATTGAACATTCACAGAAGATAGATGGAAAGGGCAAATAACAGATAAAAAAGCATTGTATAAGCCTGTAAGAAGAGTTGAAGCATTAAGACTCAGAATAAGCTGAGGCTGGCAAGGAAATTTAAGAATGACAAAGACCAAGTATTTTCAAAGTTACATTCAGGAAAGTCAACAAGTTAAAAAGCATTTACTATCTCCTATGTACTACACACTGGAAAGGAGAATTTCTTTTCAAGATGATAACAGATGATGAAGACAAAGCAAAACTACTGACTCATTTTGTTTCAGGGTTTTTATGCTGACAATTATCTTTGAATTGTAAAGTACAGGGAAAAAATGGTTAATTGGAGCTTGACATTAGGCAAGTAGGAAGATAGTCAGAGAGCACTTAGTCGTCACTAATGAGTTCAAATCAGAAAACACAAGTGAACTATATCTGAGGTTTAAGAAAGAACCAACAGATGTTATTGTTGAACCACTGTCAGTTATCTTTGATAGCTCATGAAGAATGAGAGAAGTGCCACAGGACCAGAACAGGGCAAATGTCATGAATCACACAAAAGGGAAGACAATTGAGCATGCAGACTAGTGGCCAATGAGCTTAACTAATTGCGGACAAAAAAGCTAGACTATATTATGCAAAGGATCAGTGGTGAATATTTAGAAAATGAAGTAGTAGACATGGAGAGCCAGTATGACTCTATCAAGAATGCGGTGTATTTCTATTGTCTCCCTGACTGGAAAGTAATACTTGAAGGGAGGGCCTTACTATTTTTGTCTGTGTATTTGAATGCTTATCACAATGCTTGGCACATAGTAAGCACCTAAGATGAATGATTTTTGATGAATTGATTAACCAGACTATTAGATGAAAAGGATACAGTGGATATCTTAGGCTTTAGCAAAATATTTGTGTAGTCTCTATTTCTATCATTTTAGACAATATGGACAAATAAAGACCAGAAAAATGCATAGACAAATGGACTTGGGAATTGGTTGAATGATCTGACCCAAAGAGCAGTTATTAATGACTTGATATCAGCATGACAGGAGGTTTCTCATGGAATGATCCAAGGGTTTGTGCTTAGCCCAGGGCTGTTGAAAATATTTTTTTTTATCAATGGTTTGGATAACGGCATAGATGGATTGCTTATGAAATATGCAGGTGACACAAAGCTGAGATGTATAGCTAACACTTCCAGACATACATCTCCAATTACTTTTTATACATCTCAAACTGTATGTTCCATAGACATCTGTAAAGCCAATCAGCAGTAGATTTCTGAGGGAATGCTACTGTGAGGAGCTTTTAAGATTCGGATTACACAGTATTAGTGAACACTCTGTTTATTCCATTACAAA
>JAQQSW010016299.1:0-11705 GCA_028646575.1 Pseudocheirus occidentalis | reverse complement strand
CCTTATACCAATTAAGTAACAAGTCCAGTCCCTATCTCTATCCCCCTATTAATTCTAAGCTTGGAAATTTGAAATGAATTCCCAACTCATGAAAACCTTACTTTCTGTCCTCTTTCTCATGCATAAACCCAGCAGGCAATGGGATGAAGGGGCCAATCTAATTAAGAAACCAGACTTTGGGCCACTTCTCCATACCACGATCTCTTATGCCACCAGCCACTTGGCTAAGCTAACCCACAGAGCTCCCACCCATCCAGTCATATTTCCTACAAAAAAGTGCCTTCACTATTGCTGCAGGAAGAATAGGTTGCTATCAGTAGTTGTAATGCTGGTGGTAGTTCATTCTGTTGGTACAAATGTGGTAGTGCTGAATCTGAAGTCAGAAGACTGGGGCTACAATAAGTTAGCTTTGACACTTACTTCTTCTATGACCTCACATACGTCATTTCCCTTCTCCCAAAGTGGGTTGAACCATATGAAATCTAAATTCTTTTCCAGCTCAAAATTCTGTGACCCAAATGAAGGAACCCATTTCTAGAATGCCAGAGAAGAGTCAGGGCTTTGTCTTGGGCAGCCCATTCAAGTCTTTCTAAGGTGAATTCAGTTAAAGTTTAAGATGTGGTGATAAACCAACCCCATGTAGTCAGGGTCTCTCCTAGCTAAGAGACAGCATGGAAAAAATGTGGCTTGTTGGAAGACCTGGGTTTGAATCTTGGCTCTGTTATTCACTCCCTGAGGATGGGAGGTGAGTCATTTAATTTCTGAGTCTCAATTCTCTCATCTAACTTTTAATATTATCCTAATGCCTTCAAGGATGTTGGCTTTTTATCTGGAGGGAAATCCAAGTGAGTAGGCCATCATCTCTCAAATAGACAGGTTTTCACAAGGCACCCAGGGCCTTCATGCCTCTAGGCCCAAGAACCTCTCCTAACTGCCCTCTGTTTTCACAGGGGGAACTTCCCTTCCTTGGGTGGAGGAATGGGGAGATTCTCACTTCATAGCTTCTTCTCAGAGGTGCTGCCAAATGACCTGTTTCAACGCATTTGATCCTCAAACAGAATACCTTGGGAAGGATATTTTAATTAATTTTTTTGGCAAAACTTCCTGCTTTCCCTGGAATAGCCTGACTTCACAGAGATTTGTACAAGGAGGCGATTCAATCAATTCCTGTTTGAAGAGAGCCAGTGGTTCTGCTGTTGATTATTAGGGAGGCTGGCTAAGTTCAGAGAACATAGACCATCAAAACAGGAAGAGATCTGAGAACAGAGGGTACTGAAGGCCTGAGGCACAAGGGGACCCTTGAACAGAGACCAGAGAATGTCAGAGTTGGGAGGGACTTTGGACCTTAGAACATAATATGCAATAGTTGCCTAATAAGTGCTTACTGATTGAGGTAGCATTTGGGCTGAGCTTATAAGGAGATGATGGTCAAAGGAAATAGAGAAAGGTAGACATGGGGGACAGATCATGCAAGACATGAAGTAGGGAGGTGGAATGCCATTTGGAGTGGATGCCAAATTAGCCATCTTGCCTGTACAACTAGAGTCCATGAGGAGGAGAGCATGATCAGCCAGGAAAGGTAGGGTGGAACTAGACTGGGAAAGACTTTTAATGCCAAAGAGAAAAGTTTCTATTTAATCTCCCAGGTGATGGGGAGCTATGGCAGCTTCTTGAGCATCACACCTGTACTTTAGGAATATCACTTGGACAACCAGGTGGAAAAGGAACCAATCAAGGAATCAATACTTATTAAGCACTTACTTTGTGAGAAAGAATGTGCTAAACAGTGGAGTGGCAGAGGGAGCCACTGTGTGCCAGGAGAACAATGAGAAGATGATGGTAGTAGTCCAGGTGAGAGGTTATGGGGACCTGAACCATGGTGATATCTGTGTCAGTGAGGCTGTAAAGGTTAAAGCAGGGACAGTGAAAGGACAGAAGTGGGGGGTAGAGCCAAGGCAACAGAGTAAAAGCAGGGACCTGCTTGAGCTCTCCCCCAAGCCCCTTCAAATTCCTGTAAAAAATGATTCTAAACAAATTTTAGAGATGTAGAACCCACAAAATGACAGAGTGAAAACCATCTCCAGCCCAAGATAGCCTGGAAGGCTGACAGGAAGGGTACATTGCACCAGGCTGGGAGCAGAGCACAGACCAACATGGGTCACAGGGGACTGAATCACTGGCAACTGTGGCAGTTTTTCAACCCACAAAGGCCAAAGACAATGTAGAAGGTCAGTGAAAGAACTCTGTGGGACTTGGGTGAGAGAGGAGCACAGTATGGCCCTAGCCTGGGAGGTGGTAGCAGAGGTAGCAGCAGCAGTGGCAGCTTCCAGAGCTCTGGGCCCACAGATGGTGGGGGATCAAGTGACTGATGACAGGGGGATTATAGGGATCTCTTTGCTAGCCCTAAGGGAGGATTCTCTTGCTTTGCCCTGTTTGGATCTGGGTCACAGTCCTAGCTGGTGGTTCTGGGGTATGGAGGAGTGCTGGTGTGATAGAGAGTTTGTGGCAGCAATAGAGAGGGAATACTCTTCACAATTCTAAGGCAGAAAAGAGTACTTAGGGTCACTCACAGACCAGAGTGCAGGCCAGGAAGAGTAAACATCTCGCCTTTGAACATACCACCTTGGAAGAACTGAAAATTTACAGGTTCCTAGAAGTATCTCTGAAAACAGATGTATAAAACCCCTCAAGCCTGGTACAGTACACCCACACCCACTGGAAGCAGAGTCCTACCATGATAAAGAGCTAGACAGTCATGTATTTGGCTGGAAAATGAGCAAACAGCTTTTAAAAACTCAGGCTATAGAATCTTACTTTGGTAACAAAGAAGAACAAAACATACAACCAGAAGAAGACAACAAAGTCAAAGCTTCTACATCAAAAGCCTCCAAGAAAAACACAAATTAGTCACAGGTCATGGAAGATCTCAAAAAGGGTTTTTTAAATCAAGTAAAAGAAGTAGAGGAAAAATTAGGAAGAGAAATGAGAGTGATGCAAGAAAATCGTGAAAAGCAAGTCAACAGCCTGCTAAAGGAGACCCAAAAAAATACTGAAGAGAGTAACAGCTTAAAAATAGACTAACCCAAATGGCAAAGGAGGTCTTAAAATCAAGTGAGCAGAAGAATGCCTTAAAATAAGAATTGACCAAATGGAAAAGGAGACCCAAAAGCTCACCAAAGAAAAATAATCCCTTAAATATTAGAATGGAGCAAATGGAAGCTAATGACTTTATGATAAATCAATAAATTATGAAACAGAACCAAAAGAATGAAAAAATAGAAGACAATGTGAAATATCTCATTGGAAAATCCAGTGACCTGGAAAATAGATCCAGAAGAGATAATTTAAAAATTATTGGACTCCCGTAAAGCCACTATCAAAAAATAAAAAGATTCTAGACATCGTCTTTCAAGAGATTATCAAGAAAAACTGCCCTTATATTCTAGAACCAGAGGGTAAAATAGAAATTGAAAGAATCCACCAATCACTTCTTGAAAGAGATCCCCAAAAGAAAACTTTTAGGAATGTTGTAACCAAATCCCAGAGTTCCCAGGTCAAGGAGAAAATATTGCAAGCAGAAAGAAACAATTTGAATATTGTGGAACTACAGTCAGGGTTAACACAAGACTTACCGGCTTCTAGATTAAGAGATCAGAGGGCTTAGAATAAATTCCAGAGGTCGGAGGAGCTAGGATTAAAAATAAAATCACCTACCCAGCAAAACTGAGTATAATATTTCAGGGAAAAAATATGGTCATTCAATAAAATAGAGAACTTTCAAGCATTCTTGATGAAAAGACCAAAGCTGAACAGAAAATTTTGCTTGCAAATACAAGAAGCAAGAGAAGCATGTAAAGGTAAACAAGAAAAATAAATCATAAGAAACTTATTAAAGCTGAACTGATTATATTCCTACATGAAAAGATTATATTTGTAACTCATGAGACCTTTCTCAGTGTTAAGGTAGTTGGAAGGAATAGATGGATAGATAGATAGATAGATAGATAGACAGAGATGGATAGATGGACAGACAGATAGATGCACAGGGTGAGTTGAATATGTAGGGATGTTATTTTTAAAATAAAATTAAGGGGTAAGAGAGGAATATATTGGGAGAAGGATAAAGGAAGAGATAGAATGGGGTAAATTATCTCACATAAAAGAGGCAAGAAAAAGGTTTCACAATGGAGGGAAAGAGTGTGGAGATAAAAGGGAATGAATGAACCTTACTGTCATCGGATTTGGCTTAAGGAGGGAATAATATACACACTCAATTGGGTATCTTACTTTAAAGGAAAGTAAGGGGAAAGGTACAAGGGTAGGGTGACAGAAGGGAGAGCAGATTGGGGGAGGGGTTAGTCAAAAGCAAACATTTTTTAAAAGAGACATGGTCAAAAGAGAAAATACAGTAAGTGGGGAGGCAGAATAGGAAGGAGATATAGTTAGTCTTTCACAACATGACTATTATGGAAGTGTTTTGCATAACTACACATGTATAACTTATATTGAATTGTTTGTCTTCTCAATGACAGTAGGTGGGGAGGGAAGAAGGAAGAGAATTTGGAACTTAAAGTTTTAAAAACAAATGTTAAAAAGTGTTTTTACATGCAACTTGGAAATAAGATATACAGTCAATGGGGTATAAAAATCTATCTTGCCCTAGAAGAAAGTAAGGGGGAAGGGGATAAGGAGGGTGGGTGGATAGACAGGATGGCAGATTGGGGGAAGGGGTAATCAGAATGTGCACCATTCTGGGGTGGGGAGGAGAGAGATGAGGAGAAAATTTGGAACTCAAAGTCTTATGGAAATGAGTGTTGAAACTAAAAATAAATTATCTAATCTTTTTTAATTTAAAAAGGGCTGAATTGAGGAAAACTCATAAGTTATAAGCTGGGTGTCTGGAAATATATGGATGCCGTTGGCAGAAATGAGGGTGCCATTAACTTATAAAGACCAACAGAGAGCCAAGAATGCTGTCTGTATATCTCTGGCTGTTTGAGAGTGCTGAATCTGACAGGCATTTGTGGTAGAAGTGAGCTTCTGAGAGAACCCCCTTCCCAAGGACTGACCTCTGCCCCCATGGCCTCTGCCTAATCCCTGGGTCATGCGCTGGGACAATGTTTGGGAATCTAATCTATAGTGTAGTGGGAAGACCTGGAGTAGGAATGTGACCATTTGGGTACTGGTCTCTACCAGACAATGACCCTACTGTGTGCCTTTGGGCAAATCACTTCCACTCTCTGATCCTCTGAGTCTTCATCTATAAAATGGAGGGAGGAGTGAATCTCTCAGACCCCCTTGTTATCTTTATATTATGCTGTGCTATGGTCCATTAAAAAGTCTTTTGTCTGCTCTAGAGTATTCCTGGGAATAAGGTCCCACGGGTCTGTATTCATCAAAGGTTCCGAGGTGATAGGATCAAGTGAGCTAATACAGGAAGATCTCTTTGCAAATCTTATAATACTTTATAAATGCTAGCTATTGTTGTTAATATTATTGCATAAAAAAGCAAAAGTGATGATCAAAAGCAGAATTCTAAGAATGAAATTTTATTCCGCCTCAGTGTGATCCCAACCTAGAATGTGAGGACATGCGAAAGAATTTTCTTAAACTACCTCACTACATGTAAATAAACCCTTAACCAATTTGATAGGAAGACGGGCATCTTGATTATCAGATAAAAGTCAATGAAACCACACAGAAGGCATGTTGTGGTGACTGAGACAATCGGTCGTGTCCTTTAGGACTGTATATAAAAACAGGGTGATTCTTGCCAGTGAAACCTCTGCCATGTGGTGGAGGGTCTCTGCTCAGGAAGTGAGGATTTCAAGTTCAGACTCTGGAGCCAGAAGGAGAGAAAGAACCAGGTCTATGAGAGGGAGCTGCCTTTGAGGTTTGAGGCAGAAAGGTGCAGGAGAAGAGAACTTTCTCTCTTCCCTATGTCATCAGAGCTGCTAGAAAAAGAGCTCATACATTCAGCTAAGGGAAAAGAAACATATTGAGGGCAGACCTAGATATGGAGAGGGAGTTACGAGGGCATTACCAGCAATGGGCTTTCAAAAAGAGCAGAACCTGGTAGTAGAAGCCCAGCTGAGTCATCTCCCCACCAGAGAGCAGCCCCCAAAGAGAGCTGTATAAAGACACAGGAGTTTTCAATTACCCCTTTGCCATATGTGTTTTTTACATATGTGCCTCATTACCAGTATACTGGAAATTTAAGATCGCTCTTCCTCTGGACCAGTGGGCATTTCTAGAACAGAGCACCCCAGGCTTTTTTGGTGGTGGGGGGGATATTTGCACCCACTTCGTCATTACTGTATCACCTTTGTAAGTGCCTTTCCTAAAAGCTGATTGTCTAGTGCCTGATTACTAGTGAAAACACACTGATGGAGGCTCTTGAGAGACAGTAAAAGGAACCACCACCCACTGAATTAGAACCTGAGCTAGTAGCCACCCCTCTGGGACCCAACCCACAAGTACAAGCCCATTCCTAAGGAATAGTCCTGGAGGGGAGGGGGTAGAAAAGAAAGAAAACTGAGATTCAGATTAATCAGGGAGCTTTCTTATGAGTCTAGAACTAGGTACCTTCAGAGCCAGGATTCAAGCCCAGGTCTCTCCTGACTCCAGGCCTGGCATATCTACTCTCCACCCTATGCTGCTACTCAGGCCCACACTTTTTCCACTGCCCCATCAACTCACCTAGAAGTGGTTGAATAGGGTTCCTAACACTGGATGGAACCTGTACCCCCAGTCATCTGACAAAAGCAGAAACATTCCTCGGAATTTATAAACAGCGGCCTCTCAGACCCCTGGCCAGCTCTTATTAAGAAACCTTAAAAAGCAAAAATGAAAAGCAGAAATTGTCTCAACTCTGTTCTAAAAGATGACCCCCGCTCTCCCTCCGTAGCCTACACACAGACATACGCTGGTCCTGAATGCTTGCTTGTCCTGGGGCTTGGCACGGTGGGCAGAGCTTCATCCATTTCAAAGCCGAGCCCCCACAGCCCTGTAAGAAAGGGCTTTGACAGTGTTTCGGGGGCTGACCTGGGCTTCCCTGGGGTGCAGCGGCTGTTGTCAAGGCAAGGTCCCACATGGAGCGTCAACATGGCCTGGGAGAGATGCATGTCAAGTACCTCCCAGCATGCATTGTCGGTGTTCAGTGAACCCGAGTCTGAGAGAGCAAGAGAAGGGGGTGGGGAGGAGGGACTGAGACCCAGATACAGAGCAGAGGGAGAAGAGAGGAGGAGAGAGTCCAGGAACCCCCCCCCTTTCTCCTGCCGCCTGGCCCTGCGCTTTCCAGGCTGGGGAGCCGCAGTAATCCCCCATCTTCAGCAGGGCCTCCACCCTCCAACTCCACTCGGAGCCCTCCCTTCCTCCCCGCCATTGTCTCCTTGAGCTGCCCCTTCCTGGTCCAGTAGTGGCCCCTTCAAAGCTCTTTCAGACACAAGAAAGGAGGCCTCTCATAATGGGCAACGGGGCCCTTTCTTTCCTCCCCTCTCTCCCTTTCAGCTTCCGACTGAGTTCTGCTATTTAATCTTCTGGAGACATCCAAGATGTCACTTGGCTGTGATGACCGGGGACAATGGGAAAATCTGCCCCTCCGAAATGCAGGGGCCTTGCTGCCTCCGTTGGAGGGCGTTGGGGCAGCCCCTCTGCCGGCCCCACTGGCCAGCCTGCCTGGTGGCCTCCGGGCAGGCTTGGATGGCTCCTTGGGATCTCGCCCTGAGGGCTCAGCTTCTCCAGCAGCCGAGGGGGCACGGCCATGAGCTGGGCAGGGCAGAGCCGAGGCTTCTCTGCGGGCCTTTGAAAACCTTTTATTGTTTGCAGGATCACTGATTTGAAGAATTCAGTGAACAGCCAATGAAGAAAACCCTCAAGAACATGACCCCTTATGTTGGCCTCCTCTCTATCCTTGGAGAGGATATCTAGGAGAGCTGCCTGGAACGCAGAGATGGTCAGGGACATAGAACACGTCAGAGATGGTCAGGGACCTACCTCGGGTCACACAGCCAGGACAAGTCAGAGAACTTTCAGACTTGGAGGCTGCCTCTCTGTCAGCTGCATTCAAGACCAGACTTAGCCATTTAGACGGAGCTTCTGGACTCCTACTCCGTGGCATCATACAGGGCCCTCCATCTCCTCCACAGGTACTCGGTCCCCACAACACACTTTGAGGAGGACCCCTGCCATGCTTTGCCCCACTCTCTCCTGGACAGTCTCAGGGATACTCTTCCTCTACCCCATTAGAATATAAGCACCTTAAGGGTAGGCACTGTCTTACTGGCTTGTATTTGGATCCCCAACACTGTGCCTGGCCCATAGTTAAGATCTAAATAAACATTCATTCCAGCTAGAGCTAAGCAGCTTTCTGAACCCAGAGGCAGGCAGGCAGAACATTGGGCCTGGGGCCTGGATTCCAATCCTGCCTCACACACTTACTAGCTCTGTGACCCTGAACAAGTCACCTAACTCCCACATGCCTCAGTTCTCTTAGTTGTGAAATGAAGATTAAAATGTCCCCCACCTCCAAGAACTGTTAGGATCACCTGAGAGAATGTCTGCAAAGCTCTTTGTGCAGGACCTGGCATACAGGAGGCACTTAATGAATGCCTGCTTCCCTCTCTACCACCCGCAGCCAAGACCTAGCAGCTAAGGGGACCGGGAGGCCATTCACAAAATAGGTTCTCTGTTTTAATGGATGGCAAGAAAATTGCATCAACTAGGTGGGTGACCACGTGGCCAGACCACTAGACCTGGAGCCAGGAAGTCCTGAATTCAAATCCTGCCCAATTCAGCTTGCTGGCTGTGTGACCCTTAACCTTTATCTGCCTCAGTTCCCTCATCTGTAAAATGGGTATGATAGTAGGGGATAATAACTCACTTCCCATGGTGGCTGTTCAGATAAAATGAAATACTAACCGTAGAGTGCTTCAGGAACCCGAAGCTCTGTCTACGTGCTGGTGGCTTTTACTGTTATCATTATTCCCCCTCTTGCAGCCTTAACACAGCCTTAAGCACCATCTTCAATAGCAAGAAGGGCCATCCATGGGAGGAGAAAGTCTGCTTGGCCCCAAAGGGAAGCTCTGGAATAAGGAGAGGGAGCTGGCTCAGGCTCCGGTGTCAGGACAGCCTGACAGCTCTGCCATTAAAGCCACCTCCCATTGGGGGCTCCCCCTGCCAAGGTCTGGGGAGCACACACTGGGGATGCTCAAGGGGGAGACCTCCTGGGAGTTCTGGCACAGCCTTCAGACTGGAGGACGTGGCCAGGGAGCCCAGGACATCGGGCTCCCAGCTCAGCATGCCTACTGTGACATACCAACCCTCTACATCCATTACTATCTTCCCCATCACCCCATCAGGCAGGCAAAGGGAACACTGTTGTTTCCATTTTGCAGGGGAAGACATTGAGGCTCAGAATACCTCCAGGATCTGGGATGGGGAGCTGGGAAGAACCTTAAAACAGCCACCTCATTGTGACGGAGGAGGAGACTGAGGCTTCCAAGGCGAATCCCAAGGAGACTCCAGAAGCTAATGTCAGAGCAGAGATGCAAATCCAGATTCTCTGCCTAGAAACCAGGCACTGTCAAGTCGAGTCAGGTCAAGTCAACAAGCACCTACTATGTGCCAGACACACAGCAGGACACAGGGGAAGGTAATGGGGGAAAAGTGGTGCTAATGCCTACAGACAAACAAACTGAGAGGTAATGACCAGAGGAAAGGTGCTACCTTTGAGCTGGAGGAAGGGTTTCAATTTGGATGGGATCCAATCAAAGGAAGCTGGAGGCAGAGCTGAGGAAGGAGGGAGCTCCAGGCATGTGGGGCACCAGCAGAGATGCCCAGAGGCAGAAGATGGAGAGGCTTTTGTAGGGAATAAAAGGGTCTCAGAGCTGGGAGCTAAGGTGGAAGAAGCCTGGAAAGGTTGGGGCAGGGGCAGGGGCAGGTTAGGACAGCCTAGGAGGCAGGGAGATCAGCAATTGTGATAGGGTGGGTGTGAGGCGATAAATGGTCATTACTGTTGTTAATGTGACGATGCCAGCGATGAGAGCCACTGATCACCTGCTAGAGCTTATTAAAATTGCAGCTCTAATCAACTGCAGAACACTTCCTCAGAATCCCCGAATGACAAGCATAAAGCAAGGCTTATTATCCCCATTTTACAGATTAGGTCATGGAGACTCAGAGACATCATGGAAGTTCAATGCTCTCCCATAGACAACAACAAAAGCCCAGCAAGAATGAAAAAAGAACCACCTTGTGGTCTAGGGGTCCCCTAATATCCTCAGGAAGTGGGTGGGAAGCCCTTGTCAGTGGTACAGGGCTGGAGATAAGTCACTCTAACCTCCATGCTTTGCAGGCACAGAAACTGAAGCCAAGAGAAGGAATGGCCCGAAGGACACAACTAGAGAGTGGCTGCACCAGAGTCCTCCAAGCCCAAACGCAGCTATCTCTCGGTCACCTGAGGCCACCTGCCAAAGGGCACTTCTACAGAGTCAGGGGAGGTCGGACATCTCCTGGGGTCTTTTCCATCTCTGAGATTCTGTGAGAGACTATAATGTTCATAATTATTTGGTGCTTCATAGTCTTCCAAGAGTTTTCCTCCACTCTGACCCGAAACTAGGGAATGCCAGACTTGGCCAAGTGTATGTCATGATGGACATGATGTGGGCTGAACTAAGTCAAGGTGCATAATGTGTCCATGGTGAGTCCTCCCCAGGCCCTGCCTTCAGCCAGTGAGAAACCATGGTGTCCTGGAGCATCACTCCTCTTCCTTCCCATATCAGTCACGGAAACGGAGAGACCAGCTGCTGGAGGCTGTATTGGCAGCCTGACCTTGGCCTGACTCTCTGCTTGCTGAGGGGAGTCATCAGGCTTGTCATGGGTGAGAGGTGCACGACCACCTCCTTTCCTGGAGGACTGATGCACATGTGATCATTCCAATCTATCACCCAGAATCAACTGTGAATCTTGACCTTTGTACCAGCCCACATTCCAGGCTGCTTTGTGCAGATCCTATTGGGGGACATAAAGAGACCTGAGAAAACCCCAAGTTCTCCCCCTGACACATACTAGCTGTGTGACCCTGGACTAATTACTTCACATCTGAGTGCCCTGATAAGTGTTCTAAGGCTCTGGGCTGCAAAGAGGTGTAAAGCCAACCAACAGTAGATTCCTGGGGCGGCTAGGTGGCGCAGTGAATAGAGCACGGGCCCTGGAGTCAGGAGTACAGTACCTGAGTTCAAATCTGGACTCAGACACTTAACACACACACAAAAAAAAACTAGCCATGTGACCTTGGGCGAGTCACTTAACCCCAACTGCCCTCCAAAAAGCAAAAAAAAAAAAAAAAGCACAGAAGATTCCTAAAAGAATGCTACTGTGAACAGCTTTTAAGATTCGGATTACACAGTATTAGCGAACACTTTGTTTATTCCATTACAAATCAAGATTCAGTACAATATTCACAGTATCAACAATTCACAATATTATATACAATATTTAGAACAAGGAAAGTCTCAATATTATATCTTATTACGGAACAAGAGGAGAATCACCTGGTTTCACTAAGGGGGAAACCAGCTTCACATTTAAAGATTTAATCAATCCAGTTAAAGATTCAATCAATCAATTCACCTGGTTTCCCTAAGAGGGAACCAGCTTAACTTCATATTTAAAGATTCAATCAATCAAGTTAAAGATTCAATCAA
>JAQQSW010016298.1:0-11705 GCA_028646575.1 Pseudocheirus occidentalis | reverse complement strand
TCAACAGGGGAGTTCATACCTTCTCAACAATGGACAGAGTTCACACCTTCCATACTTAGCCCTAAGTTACTAGGTGCTACTTAGCTCTAAGTTACTAAGTGCTAAGTATCTGATAAACTGTTTACTATTACAGTGGGGCCTGGATAAAGCACTCATTACAGCTTTACTTTCTTTTACATCCTCTACATTTTTTCATGGGCTGCTCAAAATAATAAATATTGTGGAGACCTGTGTAGCAGCAAGCATCCTAGCATACAGAGGATGGCTGCTAGCACAGGTTCTTTGATCTGCTTTTCTAAAGGGAAGCAACTTAAAAGGAGTTAACAATCTTACTTTAATCAAACGTATATATCATTTACCTAGTTGAGGGGGAAAAGTCTGAACTTCAGAAAATGCAAACAGAAATTACAAGGAGACAAAAAATACAGAGAAAATAACAGCTCAACAGACCAACAGACAGGCCTTCTAGCTGTCTGACCATTACATGCATACATATTTAGTTACCAGAGTGAGAAGCACCAACATCTGGGTTTTCAAAGCCAAGGGACTTAGTGGTTACCCAGAGTCTCATCTGGCCAAATCACACAACTCTTCCCAAAGCAAAACTTCACTTCAGAGTGTATATATAGCCTTCTTCAGGGTCAGAGGACATCACCACCTTTGTGACCCACTGCCTAATTACAAAGCAACAAAAGGTGTGGGCCTTCCTGAAAAACAAGTCTCTCCCAATCAAGGTTCTCTTGTTGGACTCCAAGTGAGGCCCATGAAGGGGCAGAGAAGATCTTCAGATTCCCTTACTATTACAGCCTGCTCTATATCATGCTCAAAAGGGAAGGGAAAGAATGAAGTAAGAGTTAGATAATAAAGTGAAAAATTAACTGACTCTAAAGTTAGAGGGCCTAGATTCAAATGTGGCTTCTGATTATAATATTTTGTTAATTCTGCTAAACATTTCCTAATGATATTTTAATCTGGTTTGGGCCACATTTGGCAGTGTTGTGGGCCTCCAGGGGCCCACAGGACAAGTGTTTGATACCTTTAAGTAATAAGAAAAACTCCAGTTTATCACCATTAAGGCAGTGTGCCTTCCATGGAAGGTGACAAACTAGCATTTTTCCCCTCATAAGTCTGTGAGCTCCCAGAAAGCATGGACTGTTTTTTGCCTTTTCTTGCATCCCAGTTGCTTTGCACAGGGCTTGACGCTTAACAGGAGCTTAAAATGTTCCCTTTTTGGTGTTTATTAAGTGTCTTTATATCCCTTTTAGTACTATCCTGGTTATTGGTCAGTTAACTATTTTGCATTATGTCTCATTCTCACCCTACCTTGCAAATTAATTAGAGAATATTTTATGGTGTCTTGAGTTTTTCTGGTCTAAATGAAGATCACAGAGAACCTACACACAGTAAGCTCTCAATAAATGCTTATGGAATAAATGACTGGACAAATGAGTAATTATAGAGGATCTAACAAAGGCTTCACTAGTGGGAAGAAGGAAAAGAATGTGTTGCAGCTGCTACAAATACTCCATCTTCAGAGATACCCCAGTGACAAAACAAAACACAAGAATTTCTTCAAGAATTCCTTGTCACATCAGATGATGAAAGAGATTGACCAACAGGAGGCAATGAGCAAGGTTAAACTGAGAATGAGAACTACCAATTGAACAGCCAGATCAAACAAATCAAACAAATTCTGAGAGAAAGAATAGTGTTTTAGGGAAGACAGGAATGAACAAAAGAAGAGAGAACCAAATGGAACTGCTGGTCTCAGTTAGGGGAAAGTACCTACAATAATAATTTTTACCTTTTTCCAAAGTGAACTAGAACTGAGAAGCAAGACAGGAGGAGGTCAACCAATCCATATTTCTTCCACTAACAAAATAAAAGAATGAAGTAATCTACCAACCAAAGAAAGATGCTCTTGGAAATACATTGCTGGCCAATACATTTTATGTGAAAAATCAAGAAGCTAAAAGTAGGACCAAACACTATCAAAAGTAGAAAGAACCTCAGAAATCAAGTCAGACCTCCTCTCTTTTAGTCTCTAAAAGATTTTAAAATATCCTCAAATGTTCGACAAGATTGGTATGAGATGACATGTCTGTACATGAACTAGCAATAGGCTTTCATCCTGATTTGAGTGAGTACATTTCTTTACTCCCCTACATAATTTTTCACTTTCATTTATTTTCATTAGCTTTCTTTGTCACTGCCACTTTCAAATCTTCTGGACTTTTTAGAAGTGCCTGAAAAGTTTTTTTAATTAAAAATAAAATTATTTTTAATCTGAAATATATATATCCTCAAATTTAAAAGGCGAAAAAAAAAAAAGGAAGAAAAAAAGAAAGATTTTCCCCTAGGAAGTATATCCTGGCATTTGAAAGAACTAAGTATCAACTTAAGGGGAACCTAAAAATAGGGTCCTTGAACTTCTACAATGATGGACCAGAGCATGAACCGGATTTTTCTTAAAGCTTACTATAGGGGTAGCTAGGTGGTGCAGTGAATAGAGCACCGGCCCTGGAGTCAGGAGGACCTAAGTTCAAATCCAGCCTCAGACATTTGCTACACCTATTAGCCGTGTGACTTAAAAAAAAAAGCTTACTATAAGCATGATATAATCAGAAGGTATCTATTTACCCAAGAGTAAGAGGTTTCCAGATAATGCTGCCATACATTAACCAGGAGACTAGAGGCAAGTAACCCAAACTGTCATCTACTTCTATCTGCAAAATGAGCAGTCCCAGGATAAATCCAAGAATATAAATCAATGTGACAAAGGGCTCCTTATTTACCATGGGCTACTGGGAAAACTGGAAAGTAGTTTGGAGAATATCATAAATTTAGATCAGCAACTTAGACCATATACCATAAGTTTCAAATATTCACTAAATCTAAAAAAAATTCTACATTATTTTTTTAAAACTAAAGGAGAACTGAAGGTAACATTCACAATTATAACTGCTGAGGAATTCTTAACCAAATGATAGATATGTTTGTAAAAGATAAAGCACTAAATTGTCTATTAAACAGTGAGTCGTTAAAAATGCTCTATAAGTATTTGATTCTGAATAAAATAATCGCTATAATGATAATAACTAGCATTTATCTATATGGCCAAACACTTTAAAAATATCCTCACAACAAAGTAGGTGCTATTATTACCCCCATTTTAAAGTTGAGGAAACTGAGGTAAATGGAGGTTAAATTACTGGCCCAAAGTCACACAGCTAACTGTCTGAGGCTGGATTTGAACTCAAGTCTTCCTGACTGCAGACCCTGGGCACTATTTACTGTATCACATAAGCTGAATGTAGTGTGTGGTAGAAGTCTATCACTGGGAACTTAAACCTGCTACTGTGGGAACAGTTGGGGGTGAAAAGTCAAAACCAGAGACAAGTGCTAAGGTTCCTAAACAGTGTGGGTTTTTATAATACTCTCTTCTGCCTCTAGAGCCTACCTGCAATACAGGACTTAAGGTATTACACTAGGTACACTATATATTAATGTTACCCAACTTCAACTGAGGCCTCAATAAAAGAAGAAAGCCTTTTGCTCCTCGCTAATGAAATTTCCAATTTTATTCTCTACAGAAGATGTTCCAAATCATCTCTTTCTTCTTCAAGTATCTCACAACTCTTTCTCCTTTTCCTTCCTTGACTGAGAAAAGGGGCTCTTACACTGCTAAGAAAGCCAACAACAGACGCAAGGTGCCTCTTCATCTCAAAGTCACATAACATCATTCCCAGTTTGACACTGTGCTAGTCCTTCTAGCAAAGGCCAAGACTCTTAAACGCGTACTTTATCCTATCCCTACCCACTTAAACTCCAACAGGTCACAATTTCCTGCCTTTCCCCTTATCCTCCTCTCAAATCTTTTAACCATTTTCAATCTGCTGGTTCCATTCCAACTGCCTTCAAACACACCCAAATCTTCCCTATCCTTGAAACAATCTTCATTTGACCCTATCACCCCTTCAAGCTACTGCACTGTATCTCTCTTCCCTCTCTCAGCCAAACTCTTATCAAGAATTATATTCGTTAGTTGCTTCCATTTCTTCTCTTCTCACTCCTCACCCCTTTGTTAACTGGATTCCAACCTCACCATTCAACCGAAATGGCTCACTCCAAAATCACCACTGATCTCTAACTTGTCAAATATAAAGGTCTCTTCTTAGTCCTCATCGTTCTCAACTTTTCACATCATTGGGCACCTCCTGCTGGATACTCTCCTCCTCTGGGTTTTTGTGAAAGGAGTCAGGAAGATTCAATTCCCTGAGTCCAAATGTGGCCTCAGACATTTACTAGCTGTGTGACCCCAAGCAAGTCAACTTAACCCTGTTTGCCTCGGTTTTCTCATCTGTAAAATGAGTTAGAGAAAGAAATAGCAAACTACTCTAGTATCTTTGCCAAGAAAACCTCATAAGTAGCACAGAGTCAGACATAACTGAAATGACTGGCTCTCCTTCTAAGTGACTACCCCTTCAGGCTCTGTTCATCTTGCTGGTTCATCATCTACTCCAGCACTTCTTAAACTGTGGGTCATGACCCCATACGGGGTCATGTTACTGAATATGGAGATCACAAAAAAATCTGGCAACAATAAAAGGTTTCTGAACATGCAACAATCAAAATTTAATTCAAAATTAAACACGTAATGAACCCAAGGTGTTTCTGGCAGTGCTTTCCCGAATCTATCTCCAACTTCATTGTAGCCTTGGTTCTCAACATACAACATGCACTTTGCACTGTGTGTGTGCCATCATGCCATGCAATGCCAATGAATGCGGCAAGAAACACCTTGGCTCAGATTCAAGACTACTGTATGTTATGAATTGTAGTGCTTTTACTATACATACAAACTTTTCTGCTCTTACAGAAACATACGTTTAATTATGGAAAATAAAGACTTTTAATATCTTTCCTACCATCATTCCTCAGTATGTATCAAATTAGTATATCTGTGGATTGGACTGTATGAGAATGTTTCATTTTAAAATTCCTGTTTTCTCCTTTTACAGAAACATAAGTGTCTAACTGCATCAAATAAAAACAAAAGTCCCTTAGTATTTCTCTACCATTACCAATGTATGTGTATGTAAATGTGAACATCAATGTTTAAAAATTTAGCACAAACAAGTATAATTTCATACACTAAAGCTAGTATTTGAGAATTAGCTGCATTCATTTATATTTTAGGACAAAAATATTTTTCAGTTATGGATAAGTGGCTGAATTTAGACAGAAGAGGCAAAAATACTGATGACAATGCAGCAGAGTCTTCACTACCAGGTTGTAGTACACCTAAATTGACAAGAAAAATAAAATGTCAAATAATTTTGACAATATGGATTTACTTCCAATAATGACAATGGTGTGGAAAAACTTCTTTGCTTAATCTGTAATGAAGTTTTGGCTGCAGAGTGCATGAAACCAGCCAAACTAAAATGACATCTTAACACCAAGCATGTAGCAAACCGTAATAAAACAAAGGAATATTTTGAACGACTTAAAATTTTCAAATAAAGAAAAACAATGTTAGAGAAATTTGTTACTGTCAACAAAAAGTATCTACTTGCATCTTATAAAACTTCTTATTTAAATACAAAAACTAAAAAGAACCTTATGCGATAAGAGAAAATCTCTTGTTACCTGATGCTATTAAAGTATCAGAAATACTTTATGGGAAAAAGTATGGGGATAAAATTCCTTTATCGAATGATACTGTTTCCAAAAGAATTTCTGAAGTTAGTAATGATCAATTCCTGCAACTTATTATCAGGCTTAAGGGCAGCCCAAAGTTTTCAGTTCAGTTAGAACTGATATTTCTAACATCGCCCAGGTATTAGTTTATGTAAAATATGCTTAAGAAGGAAGCATAACATGAGGAATGATTGTTTTGTCACCCTTTGGAAGAGAACACAAGAGGAGAAGATAGGCTCAAGAGGGCCACCTTACCTATGCATGTAGTAAAAATTTTTGTAATCAGAGTCCATGTCTTTCCAAATGACTGTTAAGGTTACGGCTTTTAATGAACTTAATAATGAAACACAACATCTAACTTTGGTGATTTTTTTTTTTTTGGCCATGAGTGCCTTCCTATGGATCATGCAGCAAGTAAAAGTGATATGTTAATTGCCACCAACTTTTAACTTGCTACACAACTCCAGCATTCTCACCCGTCATTGCTCCAGCACCATCTGTATAGATTCCAATGTAATTTTTTTTCCATTGTGAACCTTCATTTGTGAAAAATTCATTGACATATATCTTATGAAAAAGACCGGGTCTCCTTATCTTGGCCAAGCTGGAAGCATTACCAACCCAATCCCATTAACAGATCACCACAGAAACTTTAACCAGCTCTGTTTCCAAATTCGGCCAATTCATACCTCCTTGGGCAGACTGGTAGCACCCAGGTCCCAGGTCACCATATTGCTGTCTAAACTTAGCATAGACATCCAATGGGCTTCTAGCCTTCTCATAACTCAGAACTCTAAGGCTCAAATAATCCACCAGGTTCAACCTCCCCAGGAACCAGAACTACAGGCAGGTACCACTAGACCCAGTTGACTATGAAGTACTTTTAAGGACCCCCAAGAAAATACTTCTTCTGAACCTCCCTAACTGGCCTGCACTGCCAGTTCATTTTTCTATAAAGGCAAATTTCAAAGGACAAGTTAAACTAAGGAACGGCAAGAAGAGGAGAAAATTAATAGCCTGTGTCAATGATAAGAATGACTATGACCAAAGGGAGGGAAAGGGACTAAATTTCAGAGTTAAACCTAACATAAAATAAACAAAGGTTCTAAAATTTTGGAAAATGTTATATTCCTCTACCTCTGGATCATTTAATTCAAACACTGAGAACCTATGTGAGAGACTGAACACTTCATCTGGTATATAACTTATGTTTATTTATTTTTGCGCAAATTCTATTATTATCTGAACGTCCCCTAAGAAAGAATGTGAGCTACTTAAGGGCAGGTTTTGCCTACCCAGCATATTTTTCATTTTTGTGGGGTTTTTCAGTATCCCCAATACCTAATATAATATCCTGAATATGTAAGTCATTTAAAGTTTGTTGAACCGAAATGAATATAAAAACTTGCCTGCTTTACATGTTTATCTAAACTAAGGGTTCTCAACCTTCCTAATGTCAAGGACAATTTAATACTTGTATGTGGGCATATCTGCATGTGGGCAGACCCACCTGGAGACAGATAAAGGAGTGGTGTCTCAGTTCCTAAGACCATTGGAAATATGTGTTTTCTGATGGTCTTAAGCGACCCCTGTCACCCCTGTGAAAGGGTCATTACACTTCCAAAGGGGTCGCGACCTACAGGTTGAGAACCATTGATCTAAAACAAATACTTGAGAGAATATAAACCCACTGAAAGGACTGTTGTTCACTTTGTCTTTGTACCCAGAGTGCACTGCACAGAGTAGGTACCTAAAATTTTTTTAATGGATTGGACTGGAAGGAAATGTGAATTAAATCTCTTAAATATTCAGTAGCCTGAAAGTAATGAAGGATAAGGATACAGAGAACAGAGGGATACAAGAAAAATCCAAAGGGAAACCTATCACTGTACAGGTTTTCCCAGCATTAGCACTGATCAACTAATTATAAGTAAACATAACAATACTAAACCTAGGTTCTTAACTTAAAAAAACATGGGAAAATGTACCACTGGTTATTTTTAAAAGGAAATCTTATATAATGGACTCCTCCCAGACCTTCTGTTTGAGAAAAGCAACCTCATCCTTTCCTACCCTGAAGACCTCCTGGATTTCATGATCTTCAGAAAATCACTCTCCAAGATGAAAATATCTCTCATATCATTCCCAGGACAGGACTTCATCATGTCCAAGCCTCAACTCCCAGATTTTCAGCTTCTTTTTACATACTGTATTTCACTGTGAGCAACTTGAGGAAAGGGAATGATATACGTTTCTTTGTATCCTCAGTGCTTAGCACAGTGCGTGGCATATGTTTAATAAATTTACTGACAACTTACTACTTACTAGTAAGGTAAATGAAAAGAAATGGTTAATTTTTCAAACACTAAAAATTAAAAGAAATGTTAAGTCAAGATTAGTCTTCAGTAAAGTTTGTGATATGTGAAGCTATTGTTGTTCACTCATGTCCAACTTTTTGTGACCTCATGGACTGATGCTCTATAGGGTTTTCTTGGCAAAGATATTAGAGTGCTTTGCCATTTGCTTCTCCAGTTTTATGCATACAGAAGTTATGTAACTTGCCCAGGGTCACACAGCTGAGGTCACATTTGAACTCTAGTCTTTCGGATTCCAAGCCTAGTGTTCTATCCACTGTGCCACCTAGCTGCCCCTGATATGTTAAGTACTTTTTATCAAATCCTTCTACATCTACTATACCTTGACTTTAGAATCTATTAAACTTGCAATTTCAATAAGTCTCTTTATAAAAAATCCCAAAACCTCACTAAAATATGCAGTCCCTTCAATATGTTGAAAGTGAGCCACTGCAAAAAACAATCATCTCCTCTCTGTCCACTGAAACTTAAAAATTTGAAAAACGCTAAAAGCATTTAAGAAGTCTAAGGAATACAAAAGCATAAAAATACTACTAGCAGAAGACAACTCTCAGGTAAACAAGACTGAAAAGTTACTGAAAGGACACATCATAACATGGCTAAGAGAGCAGGCAATATTGTTGCTTTTGCTTCACTGACAGCATAAAAGTTAAAGACATGAAAGAGCTAGTTAGTAAGTTTCTGTCTAAAGAACACTGGGAGGTTGGCAGCAGTAGTTTCCATTGCAGACTTCTGTAAGGCCCCATAGTGTGCAGTTATGTCTCCGAAAAATTTCCAAGAGCTTATAAGAGAGTAAAATCTCACTAAATGCTTCTGATTGATAGGTGGGGATCTTTGCAAGATAAAAAAAAAACATAAAGATTGCTCAAATGGAGATAATCGAGATAAAGCATAGAGTATGGTGCCTAACACATAATAGGTGATTTTAAAAATGTTTATTCCCCCTCTCTCCCTTCATAAACAAAAGATGTATAATTTTACTGAGAATTTTATAACACCTATGTTGAAATGCAATATAACAAATAATTAGTCATTTTTACCAAGTTATTACATGGCATATCCCCCATCAGAGACTGAGTTCATTGAGGAAAGAGACTATTTTTATCTTTCCTGGTATACATAGTGCTTAGCACAGTGTATGACTCGCAATAGATGTTTAAAAAATTATTTTTCATTTATTTATTATAAGACATAACAAATAACCTGGCCCCTCACTTTGATCAAGGTGCTAGGCACAGCATAAAAAAATACATAAAACTCGATGGCAACTTCATTCCTTCTGCCAGTCTGCTCCTTTTGAAGCCTTCATTGAAGCCTTCCTATGTATATCCATTCTAAGTTACTTTATTTTCAAAGCCCACAAAGGTTATCTTCTTCAAGTCAAGGAGAAATTGGCAAAGGTCCCTTCAAACCTGCCTGTTGTGGTAAATATTAAATGAAATGTCTTTCATTCCTTCTAGGAAACTAAGATTCTCAAGTGTTCAAAACTTTATGGCAACTAAGGGACTAAAATAAAGTTACATGAACAACAGAGTAAAATTATCTAGTATAGTAGTATACTGTCAAGCCCATTTAAGAAAACTTTAAATAAATGAAGCATGGTAAACTGAGGATTTTTATTTCCTGCATCTAGAAATAATAAGTCTTCAAGAAAAAAAGAATCAACGGTGTCTCACACAGCCATGAAAGAACCACATAATATTTGTGTGGTCCCTTCAGCAATCCAACACAAATTATAACTTCTCTTTGAATACAGGCTTTGAATATATTATGCATGCAAGATTATGTTTGTACCAATTAATCTCTTGAAAGGAAGTTTTTATTTCCTAGTCTTTTTCAGTGAAATGTTTGAAAATGTACCACACTAACGAAATTATTATGAAGAATGTGTGTGTGTGTAATATATATATATATGTATGTATGTATGTATGTATGTATATGTATATATATCTCAGAAGTTTAGGCTATAAACCAAGGAGAAAAGATGGAAATTTGATGACAGATTTTTTCTATTGACTAAGATGTTCAAAGCATGAATGAAAATGGAAGGAGGAAGGTAGAAATCTCCTTAAGTTAACTATCCTAAATGTAATTTAAGAGTACAATAGGTTTCAACATTTGACTATAACTATTATAGTTAACTCTTCATATGCCCATTATATATAATGTGACAAGAGTAATTATTGTTTATCCTATTTCACATTTTAATAATTAGTTAAAAATAAGTCATTACTATTATTAACATTTATTAATCACCCACCATCTGCCAGAGACAGTGCTAGGTGTTCTACAAATATTATCTGAATTGATCCTCACAACAGCCCTGAGAATTGGGTGCTATTATTATCCCCATTTTACAGATGAGGAAACTGAGGCAGATAGCAGTGAAGCAACTTGCACAAGGTCACATGCCTAGTACAAGTCTAAGGCTAGATTTGAATTCAAATTTTCCTGACTCCAGGTCTGGATTCCAGGTCTCCAGGTCTAGCTATTGTAACCCTTGCTGTTACTTCTAAAACTGTTATTTCTTAAAACACTGACATATTCCATTTTAAATGTCACACATATGACTTGAAATACTATATTTGCATACCTTTCCTATAGAGATTGATTATGATGAGAAAATGAAGAAAAATATTTATGTAGCTCAATGGTTCAATGTAGGCAGTAGGAAGACCTGAGTTCAAAAACTGCCTAAGACATTTATTAGATACCTGACTGTGGGTAGATCAAATAATCTTCCTCAATCTGTTTCATCATCTGTAAAAAAATGGGGATAAATAAGAAAACATATAAAGTACTCCGCAAAGCTAAAAGTGCTATATAAATGGTAGCTATTATTATTATTTCCTTGTATGATATACACCCACCTCCCCCTCCACACTCAAATCATTTTTGAACACTTTCATATATATATATATATAAAATGTCGACAGAGACTTAATCTAATCAAGGAAGATAAAAGGTATTTATTAAAGACGTTAATTTACAAGCATGTAAAGTAAAAAGCTAACTAGCATTCCTTTATCCATAACTGTCATTTACCACTTATTCCAATTTACTTTCAGATTCTCTTCAGTTTAACAACACAGGATTTATAATTCAGAAAATCTGTGGGGAAGACATTAAATAGTATTAGTTTGGGAGTATAGCACATACCTGTCTTTCTTTTCCCTTGAAACTAAAGGCTTTAAGGCTTAAATTTCTGATTACTATTGAGCACAAATTGTAAACAGTTATCTAAAATACCACCTCCTTCTCCCCATCAGTTATCACAAAAGCACAAAATACATATGCAGTCATACTACCTCATTCTAATGTAATATTTCCTTATGAGAAGTATTTTTATGGAATATGAAATTACTAAAAGAAAAAGTTAAGACACCAATTCTTTTTAATTTTGCTTCATTATCAATAGTTCTGCAAATGAGTAATAACAATAGATGACATTTACATTATAATTTACACAAATACTTTTACTTGACCTGGACCTGAGAAATCTTAGACAAGGGGGGGCGGAGCCAAGATGGCGGCGTAGAAGCAGCAAAGCACCACAGCTCCCACACAAACACACTAAAAAACTCAGAAAATGGGACGCTAAACAGATTTTCAAGCTCCAAAACTCTC
>JAQQSW010016297.1:0-11705 GCA_028646575.1 Pseudocheirus occidentalis | reverse complement strand
GAAAACGGGACTGCATTGTGTGTTCTAACAGGAAAACACCTGGTGGCAGGCGTCAAACCACTTATTACTGTCAAACGTGCACTAACCAGCCTGCAGTGCATATTGGGGAGTGTTTCAAAACTTATCATACTGTACAAAATTATAAACAATAAAATATTGGTTTTTTTGCAAATATACATTCCTCAATGTCACCCAATTCATATAAGTCCAATATCATTATAATACGTTACTTGGTTCCAAAATTATACTAAATAATACGAGGGTCTGTAAATGCATGTTTTCACTGCAAGGTAGCGTCGAGTAGCTGGTAGCCAGTGTCCAGAATGGTTCGGAGTGCAAAGGGTTAAAATAAGTTTTTATTGATCATTTGTTTTATACTTCGTTTCCAAGTGTATTCTTACCCTCATCTTTCCTCAGAAAGCCATCTCTCTCTTTTTTTAAACAACAGCAACAAAATGTTAAAGTATGGGGTGGGGGAATGGAGTGGAGGTGTGGTGTGGAGTAGCTCTGCAAAATTAATTAAATAGCCAAGCAGGACCTTATATACATTCATAGTTCCTGTCCTTGGGCAAACAAAGGTGTGGGTTTTTTTTTCTCTTTGGGACCAGGCTTGATCATGTAATTGCACAGAATTCAATTTTCGTTGTGGTGTTATTGTTCTTTACTTGTACATTGTTTGTAGATAACTGTATAAAATTTTCTTAGTCTTACTTAAGGTTTTCTGTTCTTAATAAAGCCAAGCTAGTTCTTTTTTTTTTTATCGTTTTTCTGAATGGTTCAATTACCATTATATCTTGAAAATAATAATGTATTTGAAAATTTCTCCTGGAATCTAAGTCAGATTCACTAGACATACATTCTTCTTCTTTTTTTTTTTAACATATAGTTTTCCAATTACATGTAAAGACAGTTTTTAACATTTATTTTTTTAAAAATAAAGTTCCACATTTTTCTCCCTCTATCTTCTCCCCTCTCTCTAAAATGGTAAGCAGTTTGATACAGGTTATATATGAGACATCTATTCTTTTCACTTTTTTGAAAAATCCAGGCATTTGTCCTTTTCCAGTCCTGACACTGACCTTCCCCCATTTATATCTTGGGTTTTTTTTTTAAACAAACAATAAAAGAATCATCTATCTTCAAACCAAATTTGTTTTGAACTATCTCTAGTTCGCCTTGATTTGTTTTCACCATAGGTCATGATTTTTTGTTTGTTCTTAAGGGTTATTTGCTTGGTTTTTGTTGTCTCTTGCTATTCTTCCTACCCTATCTATATATTATCTACGTTGGTGAATATAGTAAGGCAGAGTTTTTTCCCCTTGCTCCAGCCTTTTCCCAAATTAAAGTGTTTGTATTCGATTTGCAAAATTGTAGGTAAATTCTTGCTAGCCTTTGTTTGAGGGATCCTTTCTTTAGCCCAGAGAAATTCTTATTTTTTAAGCCACGGTCCAGAAATAGATCCCTCAGGAGTATGTCTGATTTCTTAAGTGCAAGTCTTTAACCACTTTTTGCTATAAGCTAAAGTTGTATCTTTGCGAGGCTTTAAAAAAAAATCTCATTTCACTGAATACCCCCTGAATTACCACTTACTTTTAGGCACTACATCAAGATGCTAGAAGTCACCATTACTTCCTGAAAGTTAGATACTGATCTGCTAAAATATCTCACATCACTTTTGTCTTCTCACCATCCATCCTCACTCCAAAAAACAAACAAAAAAGCAACAACCCCAAAACAAAGTTAAACAGAAAATTTTTTTTCTCATTCTGATTATCTGACCAAAAGTTTGGATCTCTTTATTGGGATCTTTCAAAATGTTACTGATCATTCATGATAACCTTAATTTGATGTGTGAACTCATGTTGAAATCTAATGGGGACAACTCCTTCCTGCTACAGTATATGTTCTTTGATCCAACAAATAACCGAAATAAGAGATTTGTCTTCAACTGTGAAAGTAGACTATATCTGCTATGTGTTGTAGACTATTCATTACAGGCAGGATGTCCATGGTTTCAATATCTCTAAAAAATTTTGAAATTATTTATTTATTTTTAGTTTTCAGCATTTATTTCTACAAGATTTTGAGTTACAGATTTTCTCCCCATCTCTCCCCTAACCCCCACCCAAAGATGGCAGGCATACTTCCCCCAGTCTACCATGGTTTCAATTTTCAAGAATGTCTTTCTGTCCAGAGTTTGTAGGGTACAATCCATCTAGCTCTTCATACCCAAACCCTTTGACTTTGCAGAATCAGTGAGATAACTTCTTTTTTCTTCATACTAAAAAACTCATGTCTTAGATCTATTTTCCTCTAAAGCAGTGGTTCTCAACCTGTGGGTTGTGACCCCTTTGGGGATGGGGGGGTTTGAACAACCCTTTCACAGGGGTTGCCTAAGACCACTGGAAAACACATATTTCCAATGGTCTTAGGAACTGAGACACTGCTCCTCTATCTTGTTTCCAGGCAGGTCTGCCCACATGCAGATATGCCCATATAAGAGTATTAAAGGGTCACAGCATTAGGAAGGTTGAGAACTACTGCTCTAGAGAATCTCATTTTGTTCTTATGATTAATATTCTCTGCTTGACCTCTCATTTCTTACTAGTAGTAGTAGTAGTTACTATTCCAGTTATCAAAGTTTTAATTTTGAAGAAATTTCTGTTAAATGTAAGCTTCATCCTTGAAATACATATCCGCTCCAACTGCTGATAACTACCTTCTCAACTTAATTTATTAAGTGTCTTGTAAGTACCTTTGTGAAAGGCACTGTATTAAAGTCTTCAATTTATTTAAAAAAATAAGTCTGATTTCAAAGAGCTTACAAACTACAAGAGGAGATAAAATGAATGTACATACATGTTATAACAAGAGCATTAATATATGCTCTCAAGTGCTTTGAGAGATTTGAGGCAGGAAGGGGTCAGGTAAAGCATTTATGAGTGAGGTAGAGAATTAATGCTTTCCAGGAGGGTGGTATGCAAATGCTGGGAGTTTGGAAAGTACAACCCAAGTGTAGAGTGTGGGTGATTTATTTGAGGAGATCATAACATATGAAGAGGAATAGGGCTAGATTGACTTTTACGTTCCTTTACAAACTTGACTGAAGAGAACAAATTAGTTTCATTCCAATAGTTATACTCCTTCCTACTCATCAGCAGGATCAGAATCTAGAGGATTGGTTCATAGTACTTTCTTAGCTTTTCTGGAAGGTAGGTGCATATTGACTAGTGTCCTTTGTTTCACACAGAGCTTTTCCTACAGAAACTGGCTGTATTAGCCGTCTATTAATCCTGACAAGTTGGGGACAGCAGATTATACGTTTGGAACAATAGTTTTGCAATTGTACCCTTGAGTTCTTTGGATTTCTTTGGTGGTATACCATCTTATAATTATTTTATTTTTCTTTAGTAAGTAACCAAATTGATTTCTCTGGCCTCTGAACTATTAGAACATTTTTGTTTTGTTTATATCTTTTTAGTATAAGTAATTTCTCCTTCTTGTAACAGAGGTTTAAAAAGGAGAAAAAAGAAGTTTGGCAAAACCAACCAGTACAATAACTGAGTCTTAATAGTATATTTAAAATGTTTCACATCCAATAGTACCTCAACTCTGTGCAAATTTTAATGAAACAGTCTTTTCTGAAATTATGCATTCCATGAGAGACCTTTCTAAAGAAAGGTTAATAAACTGAATTTGGGCACCTTCCACTTTTTCATTAACAGTTTGACAAGTGCATGATTTTTTTCCTATTCTGTGCATATACATAGTTATATATTTATGTAGAAAAGGAATACATGTCATTTGGATTTTTATTTTACTTGTTTGCAGGGGTGGAGAACCTGTGACCTCAAGGCCACATGTGAGTTCAAGTTTTACAGAACAAATTCTTTTATTAAGGGGATATGTTCTGTGAAGTTTGGATTCAGTCAAAGGACCACACTTGAGGACCTAGAGGACCACATGTGGCCCTGAGGCTGCAGGTTCCCTACCCCTGGTATAGAATGAGTATTGATTGGGGGGTGGAGTCAAGATGGCGGCGTAAAAGTAGAATGGGTATTGATGTCAAACCATAAATTGATTGGGCATATGCTGTCTTTTCTGAAAAGACACAAAACAAGTTTCTTTTTGAATGTTTGTGTAGCTGTTTTTGATTTGTCAAATTAATATAATCAAGATTTAAACTAAAGATTGTTGCAAAATCATATTGATTGGAGAGGATCAAAGCAGAGCTACAAGTTCAAAGGTTATTTCTCTTTCCTCATGAAGTGATTTCTGTACTAGAATATTTTGTAAATATTTGTGCATGCTTTTTTAATATATTCTTTTTTTTTTTCTTTAAGATGATACATGTTGATGCCACCATTGTGAACCTCCTAGCAGAAGATAGCCCTACTGAGAAAATGAGCACTTTGATCATTCAGTCTTTGAACTTTAACTTTTGACTGGAAGTGACCTATAGGCAATGAAGACTACTTCCTTTTTTCTGCATTTTTACTCGTGTGAATTCTGGGCACGTGTTGATCGCTGGTTCAGTCCAGGCAACTGACATGCTTTATTAGTCATACAAGTATTAATGCAGGTGTCAGGAAATGTCAGAATAATTCCATTTTTTTTATTTTTATTTTTTAAAGCTTTTGGAAAATGTCCAGGGCCTCCATGTATTGTGCAATAACAATGACTTCTTGGCAGTTTTGAAACGTTCATTGCTGGCAATGAACGTTGTTAACAGGAAACATTTTATTCCTGCCACCAAATGATAAATGCATGAAAGGGCCTATGAAATGAGTTTATCAGTTATAATGGGATTATAAATAAAGTGAAGGAGCCATCATAACTTCAAAAGTCATCCCAACCATTTAATATTTGGATTCTATGCACTGTGATCCTAAGGTTAGCAGCATGAATTAACATGCGTGTCTATAAAGGACTGTAATGAAAGATCATTGCATATTTATTGAATTGTTTCTATGCTGTCAGATTGTTTTGACATGGAAGATTTTCGAGTAACATTGGCAGAGAGGTACAATATGTTATCCCTATGGTGAAAATAAATACGTTTGTTGTATATAGTTACTCAGTCTCTGAAGTAAAGATATGAGTAATATAGGGTATGAATGGTTTAATCAAGGCTTTATTTTGGAAGTAAGAAAAAATGGCAGTGATCATTGAATTGCTGCAGTCCATGATTGGGCTTATCATTTGTACATTAAAAGCTTTTTCCAAGTAAATTATACTCTGTTACTTCCTGCTAGCCATCAGCATGAGCCCTGCTGCCCTCACAATATTTCATTTATTTATGTGTTTGAAAAATCCATATACCATTTTGTTTGCGGTCTCATTTCTTTTGTTATATTGTAAGTCGAGTTTGAATGTTGCAATATTTTAATTGAAAAACTTTGTCAAAATATTTTCTTGTACATTTTCTTTATCTGTAAGCACCATCTTGTCTTTTAATCCTGTACTATAAAGAAAGAAATACATTTTTGACAGAGGCTTAATGTTTTGACAAAAAAGTGTGGACATTTTTATTTAAGTTTAAACAACTAGAGTATAAGATGATCTTTTTGCTTGTCTGTCTTACACAACTCTAGTTTTTCCCTTTTTTTGGTGGTGGTTCTTCAGAAGCCTTTGCATTTAGATGACTTTTCTACAAAAAAATGTTGAAAGCTAGGTTCAGTTATTGTCACCAATATTGTAATTTAACGATATTGCAACTAGGTTCTCTTTTAAGAAAGCACTTAATGTATTTTATAAACTACCTTTAACACTTATGCAAAATCAGTTTCTACTACAATGTTTTTACTAATGCCTTATTGTTGCACTCTGAAAAAAATAAATCCTACGGTGAATTATTTGCTTTAATTTGGAACTTTAAAAAAGGTAATTGGCTGAAAGTATTGAAATATTACCCCCAAAAAACTAAATCTAGAATTGGCAAAAGGTATTCTAAGTACTGTTTTTAATCTGTGTACAGTAATGATATTTTGTAGCATTGTACATGCTGTTAATTTCATAAAAATTAACACTTTTAAAAAGTGTAATTGAAGAACTCAGGGGTGGATAGGCCTCATATTTTTGCTGTAGAAGTGTTGGATTTTTAAGAAAAAATATGGCCACCAGATTATGGCTGTTGTTAATTTAGCAACATTGCTAGTTTGCAACTCTCACCTTTTCTATTGAAAGTTTGCTTTAGATCTCATTTAACACTTAAAACTGTGTGGTGAAGCTAGATGTACACAAGTTCTCAGTGATCTTTATAATACTTCAACCAGTTGGCCTTTTTAGGGCCAATTATTTTTAATGCTTTGGAGCTGCTATAATTTAGTTTTTAACTACTTTTAATATAAAATTTTGCAGCTGTAAATTAGTTAAATTATGTATTTTCATATTTTATCCGACTGCTTTATAGTACTGGGTGACTTGACCCATCATTTCCCCCAAAATCTTTCCATTCTACTGGATTCTCCCTCCTATGTTATAAATATTTCTTGTGAAAATTATTCACCAAAGGACTTAGCCTTGCTATATTGTACATTGAGAGATAATATATAGGCTCAGTAGTAGCCTTTTGGTATAAGCAATGTTTAGATATATATCTCCATCTGTAGTCACCATAAAATGGTTTAAAGTGTAAATGGAAAACAAGGTATAAATCACCCAGTCAAAAATGAAAACTATAATTTAAAGAAAGAAGAATATGGTAAAATATTAATAAAATATTAGTCAAAAGACAGCCACCCATAAAATAACATATAGCGATCTGGTTTAGAATTTTATTATTCCCCAGAATTTAAAAATATTTAAAGAGCAGAAACATTAATTTCTTTACATCTTGTTTACAAATTTGGTTGTTGAAAAGTTGGCTTCACAAATATTTTGTATTTGCTGTATTATGAAATGAACTGGTTTATTTGTCCTAAACTAGGGCTAAATAATTTATTGTTTTGTGGTGGAAAATAATAGCTACTAATGTTAGCAATTTAATTGCCCATTATTTGGAAACCTCACATCCGGGTGCTGTAACTAGAATACCAAGAAAATGTATATAATGTTAAAGAATTTGCTTCCCTCCCCTTTCCACATCTATTCCAGGATAAAGGCACTGTTTGTTGCACAAGCCTGTAGAAATAATACTTTCATATTTAGCATATGTATTTTTTGAAACATTCTTCTAGATTGCCAAATACTTAGCTAGTGCTACTTTCAGCTTATACATTATTTATGCATGCTTAAATCATGAACATGGTGCCCTTTCAAAAAGCATTTTAAATATGTCAAATAGGCATTATTGCTATTAGATGGTAAAGGGTGAGGTTGCATTCACCTTCCCAGGAAAGAAAATTTTTTTAGTACATTTTGGGGCTGTTCTATAAGAATCTAATTTTTGCAACTAAAGGACCTTTTATAATATATCAAAGAGTATAGAAAGCTACTTCTTTTCTCCTAGAAGAAAAGGCTGAGATGTTAAGTATGCCCTAAATTCATTTTGGGGGAAATGTCTTCCATTGTCTTGAATAGATCAATATTTGGCACAAAGAATAATAACTAGAATATTTCATGAGTAATTCTTTTGGTTTTTTTTATACCTACAACAAAATATTTCCAAAGGTCGGATGCCTATATTGGGCAGATACTCTTTGGATTCTAAAATAGGGACCCAATGGCTGCATCATTGCTCCTAAACCACACCAAAGATAATGGAATCATTGAAGTTATTTGGAAGCAGACTGTCACTGTTCATGTACACTCTTATTACAACTTGTTGCTGATATTCAACTTTAAACACCTGTTTCCAAGAATTAAAAATTGTTGGAATTTCTTGCTAAAAATAGAAGAGCTAAGGAGAGGTAATGTTTGTTTAATCTGTTTTAAATAAAGAATTCAGTGTCACTAGTCCTAAGTTTTTATGATTCCTGCTGCTTATATTTCTTGACTTCAGTTTTTATTGGATTTTAGTTTACTTTCATCACCTTCGCTGAATGCTAGAAATTCAGTATTAGACAATTTGGATTTCCTTTACACAACATTTATCAGGTATTGGGTATTGAAGAATGTAATTTAAATGAATTTTTCTGATAAGTGAAACCCACCCATAATTTATTTCTTTTTATTTATGCTTGTTCATATTCGGCCCAGCTGATTACTAGGTTGTAACTCTTGTAGTCCCCTCAATTTTTTATAGGCTTGTTTGAGTCTATACTAATTGCCTTCAGGCTGCATTGCTATTTGAGTTTATGTCCTCTTTTTCGTAGGTTTTATGTGTCCTCCCAAATTGTCACATCTTGCTGCTCTGGACTCTTTATGCTCCTAGTTTCCCCCCTTCAAATCAGCTATGAGGTCCAGATAACTGAGCTTCTTACAATCGTGTAAAATTAGCCTATGAGTGAGAGCCTTAGTTCCTCTTGTGAGCAGATGGCATAGGATTGGTGTAGAATGCTGGACCTAAAATTAAGAAGACTTGGGTTCAAATTCTGCTTCGGGCACTTATTGGCTTCATGATCCTGGGAAAGTCAGTTAAGCTTTCTGTTTCTACTTTAAAATAAAGGATTTAGACATGATGTTCTTCAGATTCCCTTCTATCTCAAGATCTTTGATCCTATGAAACTTTTAACCAACACTATTAACACGTTATATGTGCATTTATGATCAGAGTAATTTAACACTTGGAATGTATCTTAAGATACGTTCTAAGCTTCTCACTTTACAGATGAGGAAACACTGCTACACACGTCCTAAACCCTTACACTCGAGTCATTTGTACCTCTTATGCTCTTGTGTTTTTTTGTATCATATTTGTATGTAAGCTCAGTGAGAATGGTGCAATGCCTTTCGTTCTTGTTGTTCAGCCATTTTCAGTCATGTCCAACTCTTCATAATCCTGTTTGGGGTTTTCTTGTCAAAGATGCTCTAGTGATTTGTTGTTTCCTTCTCTAGTTCATAGATGAGAAAACAGGCGCAGGATTAAGTGACTTGCCCAGGTTCACAACAATAAGTGTCTGAGGCCAGATTTCAGCTCAGGAGGGAGGAGCTTCTAACTCCAGGCCTGGTATTCTGTCTACCGCCTAGCTGCTCTAGTACCTTATCTGATCTCATTTGTTTCCCTCTATCATATAATAATAAATAATTGAATTTTTGAAGGTCACATGTTTAATCATAGACCTAATACTTTTCTTTTTGGGGGGGCAATTGGGGTTGACTTGCCCAAGGTCACACGGCTAGTTTTTTTTGGGTAGAGTGTCTGAGATCGGATTTGAACTCGGGTTCTTCTGACCCCAACGTCGGTGCTCTCTTGACTGCGCCACCTAGCCTCCCCGACCTAATACTTTTCAATACACTTTTTGCCACTCTCCTAGTGCAACACTGTGGCTTGGACATGATACTTTTTTTTCAAGCCCCACCAGAGGGCCAGAGTAGGTAGAGCGACCTTAATTCTGTGTCTCAATACACATTTGTTCTAGGAACATGGCCTGCCTCTATAAAAATCATCAGAAATGCTGTCAAAACCTTGTTTCAGATCCCACTGTCTTCCAACTTGATATGACATTTGTCAGGTTGGCCTGGATCTGCATGAACTGAAGGGTGTTTCCTAGCCCAGCACTTGAATCATAAATTGAGCCAACTAAAGAATTTTGTAGAATAACCACAAAATATAAAAACTCATGGTTTATAGGTTAAATTGAATTGGTTAAATTAGGGATGAGATTAAATGTTTGACAGCTGATTGAATACATATTGGGTCTGAAATAATGGATGAGCTTTCATATATAGTAATTAATTATAATTTTTGCCTTTTTTAAAAATTAAATTTAATGTTTATTTTTAGTTTACATTATTCATTTCCACAGGATTTTGAGTTATAAATTTTCTCTGTCTTTCCCCTACCCACCAACCCAAAACAGCGATCCCACTGAATACCCTCCTCCCCAATCTGCTCTCTCCTATGTCTTCTCCCATCCCCCCTCCAACTTTCCAGGAGGGCAAAATGGATCTCAATATCCCAGTGCCTATATACCTTACTTCCCAGTTATATGTAAATAAATAATTATTACATATTTTAAACATTTGATTTTAAAACTTTGAGTTCCAGATTCTTTCCCTTCTTCCCTTGTCACCCACCCTTACTGGGAAGATAAGCAATTCAATATAGGTTGTACATATGTAGTTATGTAAAACATTTCCATAGTGGATATATTGTGAAAGACTGACTCTATTTCCCTCCATCCTATTCCCCACCCCCACTTGTTATAGTCTCTACTTATATTCCTGTTTAAAAAACTTTAATGATGTATAGATCTTTTTAACTTATTGACCTCATGTGTGTATACATATATGTGTGTGTGTATATATATATATATGTATATATATATACACACATACCATGTATATTGAAATTTCTAGATTAAAGTTTTGAATTGGTCAAACTAATACTGGTAAGAATAGACACCTTAATCCTTGCAGTTGGTGGTAGTGAATAAAGAAATACCTCTCTGTGTAGTGGGTATATAAACTTACTTTACAAAATACACATATAGGGGTGGCTAGGTGGCGCAGTGAATAGAGCACCGGCCCTGGAGTCAGGAGTACCTGAGTTCAAATCCAGCCTCAGACACTTAACACACACACAAAAAACTAGCCATATGACCTTGGGCAAGTCACTTAACCCCAACTGCCCTCCAAAAAAAAAAGCAAAAAAAAAAATACACATATAAAACTTAGAATCTATAATGCTGTCTTAAATTTTATTTAAAGTTTATATGTTAACTACACAAGAATAGAGCTTATTGGTTCATGACAGATTTGGTGTCTTATTTCAGCTGGGTCCTCAGTGCAAGAAAACAGTCCTTTTCTTCTTCCATTATTGTTTCTCTACAACACTTAGCTACTGCTGCTGCTGTTCTAAAACTTGTCATCTTCCTTCAGTCTTACTCACTCATACCTGAGGACCTCATTTCTTTACTAAGAGGAAAAGAATCAATGAACTCTTTCTGTATCATCCAGTCTCAGAGATTTCTCATCAAAGCCACATGCATTCTTAATCCTGTCCTACCCTGTTCTCCAACAGGTAACCCTCTTTCCTTTATTTTGATTTTTTATTTATTTTTCTTTCTTTATTTTCAATCTGTTCTTATCAGTTCTTTCCCTGCTGCCTACAAACATGTCCAGGTTTCCCCCATCCTTAATAAATTCTCTGTAGACCCTGCTCTCCCAACTGTTGTCCTGTATCTAACATTTCTCATAGGAAATCCTAGGAAAATTTGTTGCTTCCATTTCATATCCTCTCACTCTCTTCTAAATCTTTAACTCAGCTGAAATTGTTCTCTCCATAGTTAGCAATGATCTCTTTTTTTAATGTAATAAATTTTATTTGTTTCTTGTTTACATGATTCATTTTCATGAGATTTTTGAATTACAGATTTTCTCCCCATCTTTCCCCTACCCCAACCCCAAAACAGCAATCCCACTGTAAAGTCCCTCCCCTGCTCTGCTCTCTTACTTTCTGGTAGGGCAGGGAGGGTTTCCCTATCCCAGCCCCTGTATATCTTAATTCCTAGTTGCCAGTATTGCAGAGCTTTAAATACTAGATTCTTTCAATTCCTCCCTTGTCACCCACCCCCGCTGGAAGGACAACCAATTCAATACAGGCTGTGTGGGTGTGATTATACAGGACATCTTCATAGTGTACATATTGTGACAGTGATCAT
>JAQQSW010016296.1:0-11706 GCA_028646575.1 Pseudocheirus occidentalis | reverse complement strand
TTATATTGTACACCTAAATGCTGATGATTGGGTAATGCTTTAGTTGATCTTTTGCTGAATCAATGTCTTTTCTCAGTTTTTAAAAACTGAATTTCTTAGGTAAACTTATGGTCAGTATAATGCTATGCACAAGCAGATTCCCAAAAGAATGCTACTGTGAACAGCTTTTAAGGTTCAGAACAGTATCATGAACACTTTGCTCATTTAAAATAAAAATCTGATTTGTCCATACAAGTCTATGTCTTAATACTGTAATAATCTCTACAAATGTATAGAAATGAGAGATGGACTACTGTGCAAAATCCATTAGGGCACTTTGGCTGGAAGGCAGGCTGAGGAAAGAGGATGAATGTGTAACAAGTCTAGAAATATGAGCTGGAGCTATATTGTGAAGAGCCTTAAATCCTAAATAGGGGAGGCCATATTTTTCCTAGAGCAAGCAGGGAGCATCTGAAACTTTTAAAGGAAGAAACTCACATGCTTATGCTTTAGGAACATCATTTAGGCAGCTGAGTAAAGGATGTGACCTTCCTTGTGTGTGACTGAGGTGAAGTTTCTGATATTTTCTTTTCCTAAATAATAGTGTTAATAACTATATTATGATAATAATTAATATATAAATATTGTATCATTTGAGATAAGTCTATATAAGTTTACATTCCTTTGTGCCATTTACATTATTTCTCTGATATTATTCCCCCTTTGTTCCATGAATTTCATAGTTATATTTAATTCTATAATGTATAACATTACTGTTTTGAATGCTATAATAAACAATATATTACCATATTGTACATGGGATACAACCTAACCATGAACACTGAATACCTCTCTAATTGTTTCATTCTTCCTTATTTTTAGAACATTTTTATAATTGTATCTATGTGCCATGTATCTATTTTGGCAGATTAATTATTAGATACAGTTTATTATTATATTAAATGTCACCTCTACTTTTGACTTTGCAATTTATATTATATCTAAAAATGCCAATTATTTCTGTGTGATTATTATGTACTCCTTTTCCTGAAGATATTTCTTTATGGAATTTTTCTTATTCTTTTACAACAGTATTTTGTCAACAAGCAAATATCTTAATCTCCTTTTTATCAATGCTTATTACTTTCCTTTTTTCCCCTTTAGCATTTCTATAATTGGCTGTAAGCAACTATGTCTAGAAGTTGTTACAATAGTCAATACAAACATATTTGCTTCACCCTCATTCTTACTGGAAAAGTCCCTAATGTTTCTCTGTCATGAATAACTGTAACTCAGTAGGAGGCAATTTCTTTTTTTTACTGTGTTTAGGGAAAATTGGTTGTTGTGAAACCAACCACAAACACCTTTCCAGAGGATTGCTGCTGTGAATAACACAAAGGTTCTGATCACATAGTATAGTGAACTCTTTATGTATTCAGCAGTAACTAAAGCAAAATATTTACATAAACCCAAGTTCAACATTCACAATGATATAACATAGCAATTTATCACTAAAGTGGCCACATATTCTTAAACCAAAGATATCATTCAGTAAGTTCTTAACTAAATCATACTTAAGGAGCAGTTGTTCTTAAGGGATACAAAGTACAAATGTCTTCTACCCTAGGTTACATTGCCTTAATCTAATCAGTCAGTAAGTCTTATTTCTTCTTGATTGGAGAATAGCTTCAAATCATCCTTAACTCAATCATCCTTAAGGGGTAAAAAGTGCAAACTTCTCCCACCCCTAGGTCACAGTAAATCATGATCTTGTCAGTCAGCACTAAATACCCAAAGAAAGGTACATTCATAGAGGTTTGAGGCTGGTTCCCACATTCCATGGTTCCTCTTCCATGCTCCCAGCTCTTGCATGAATTCACCCAACCGTGACCTGGATTCACAGGTAGGCAGCTCTCGGCTCCTGGTACAGCTTCTGGTCCAGCTCCTGGTCCAACTCCTTGTCCAGCTCTTCACCCAGTTCCCATTCCATATTGAAGCTCATTGTGATTAATCCACCTCAAACCCTTTGAAGTTTCTGTTTCTGGGAAGACAAACCTTAACAGAGGCACAACAACATTCAAACACATTGCTGGCACTATCATCTCAGTTCATTTTATGCCTGTGAAATCAACACAAGTCAACAGACAGGGTGCATCTCTATGGCAAAGTAACACAATTCAACAGATAGAATGCTTCCATCTGACAAAGAAACACAAACAACAGACGGAAGGCTTCTGTCTGACAAAGTAACATAAATACAAATCAGCACAAACAAATCAGACAGAGTGCCAGATACCACAAGTGTTCTCTTTTTCAGTTCTACTCTGTTCCACTTTGTGCTCCTGCATTCATATGGTGGTTTTCCTTCCTATTCCACCTTTGCTGTTGCATCAACAAGTTCCTCCCACCTTCAAATCAGAGGCAGAGCTCAAAAACAATTAAAGAACTGAAACAAGGAGCTAATTACTCCTTTGCTTGCCATTACAATTGTTTATTTACTATTTACAATCATAGTTATTTATGCAAATATCTTATCCCTTATAATTAGGCCATAAGTTTTTAAGGCAAAAACCTTGTCATATTTGGTTTTTTTAAGACCTAGCACAATGGTTGCACATTATAGATCTTTAATGAATGTTTATTAAATTTGCTTAAACACAGGAATGAAAGAATTTAGTATCCATACAAAGGTCAAAGACACATAAGAAAAAATGAATGAAGCAAGTGACATTTTTTTGTTTTATAAAATTTTATTGTATTTAATAATTTGTTTACTTTTAGTTTACAATATTCAGTTCCACAATCCCTTGAGTTTAAAATTGTCTCCCACTCCCTATCTTCCCCCCACCTATGGCAGCATGCAATCAAGTATAGGATCTGCAAATACTTTCACATTAGACATTAGTCAGGTTATAAAGAAGGATTGTAATCAATGGAATGAACAATAGGAAAGAGGAAATAAATCAAACAAAAAAAGAAAGAGCAGGTAGTTTGCTTCAATCTGCTTTCAAACTCTGTTCTTTCTAGTTCTTTGTCTGAATGCAGAAATCTCTCTCCAGCATGAGTCTTTTGGAATTGTCTTTTCACCCTGCATTGCTGAGAAGAGCCCCATCTATCAAAATCAGTCATCATACATATGTTGTGTCTGTAATTGTGTACAAATTTCTCCTCATTCTACTCTTCTCACTCAGCATAAGTTTGTATAAGCCTCTCCAGGTAAATATGAAATCCATTTGCTCCTCATTTCTTATAGTAGAATAGTATTCCATTACATTCATATACCACAGCTTATTTAGCCATCTCGTAATTGATGGGCATCTCTTTAATTTCTAATTTTTTGCCACCACAAAAAGAGCTACTATAAATAATTTTGTACATACAGATCTTCCTCCTACTTCTATGATCTCTTTGAGATATAACCCTAGAAGTGGTATTTCTGGGTCAAAGCGTATGCAATTATTTATAGCACTTAGGGCATAGTTCCAGATTGCTCTCCAGAATGGTTGAATCAGTTCAAAACTCCACTAACAATGCATTAGTGTTCCAATTTTTCCACCTACTCTCCAGCATTTGCCATTTTTCTGTTTTGTCATCTTATCCAATCTTGCCAGTGAGATGTGGTACCTCAGAGTTGTTTTGATTTGCATTTCTCTAATCAATACTGATTTAGAGCATTTTTTCATATGCTTATACATATCTTTAATTTCTTCCTCTGAAAACTGCCTATTCATATCCTTTGACCATTTATCTATTGGAAAATGACTTGCATTCTTATAGATTTTACTCAATTCTCTGTATATTTTAGAAATGACACCTTTATCAGAGACCCTGGTTGTCAAAATTCTTTTCCAGTTTTCCGCTTCCCTTTTAATCTTGGTTACATTAACTTTGTTTGTACAGAAACTTTTCAATTTAATGTAATCAAAATTATCTATTTTTCATTTTATAATGCTCTCTACCTCTTGCTTGGTCAGAATGTCTTCCCTTTTCCATAAATCTGACAAGTAAACTATTCCTTGCTCTCTCAGATTGCTTACAGTATCAGCCTTTATACCTAGATCTTGCTCCCATTTAGACTTGATTTTGGTATACAGTGTTAGAAAATGGTTTATGCCCAGTTTCTGCCATATTATATTCCAGTTTTCCCAGCAGGTTTTGTCAAATAATGAGTTCTTATGCCAAAAACTGGAGTCTTTGGGTTAATCAAACAGTAGATTACTATAGTCATTGACTGCTGAGTCTCCTATACCCAATCTATTCCATTGATCCACCACTCTATTCCTCAGCCAGTACCAAGTAGTTTTGATGCCCACTGCTTTATAATACAGATTAAAATCAGGTATGGCTAGGCCACCTTCACTAGCATTTCTTTTCATTAATTTTCTTGATATCATTTTGTTCTTCCAAATGAATTTTTTTATTGTTTTTCTAGCTCTATAAAGTAATTTTGGTAGATTGATTAATATGGCACTAAATATATAATTTGTTTTAGGTAAAATTGTCATTTTTATTATATTAGCCCTACCCAGCCATAAGCAATTGATGTTTTTTGCATCATTTAGATTTGACTTTATTTGTGTGAAAAGTGTTTTGTTTGTTTTGGTGGGTGGATTCCCAAATATTTTATACCTTCTACAGTAACTTTAAATGGGATTTCTCTTTCTATCTCTTGCTCTTGGATTTCATTGGAAATATATAAGAATGCTGAGGATATATGTGGTTTATTTTATATCCTGCAACTTTGCCAAATTTATTTATTATCTCAAGTAGTTTTTTTACTGGATTCTCTGGGATTCCCTAAATATAATATCATATCATCTACAAAGGGTAATAGCTTCTTTATTTTTTATCATATTGACTAAAGGTTTATCAATTTTATTGTTGTTGTTTTTTTCATAAAACCAGCTCTTAGATTTTTTTTAATTCAATAGTCTTCCTTTTTTTGTAGTAAGCCACAAGTTTTATTGCAATGTGGCCAATTTTGTGGGGGTGGGGAATTTATTCTCAAAAACAATGTTCCTTTTAAGGCTCTTTTCATACAGAAATTACCATTATAACATTACTCAAAATATCTTGAGTGCTGCAAGACTCACATGGTAAACACTTAGCTCCTACTCCTGTAGTGTACATTCAATGGAAAATAAAAAGGTATTAACAACTACTTCATTTAAGAAGATATGTAGATAACAGGAATGAACACTGAGGTACTATAAGCACAAGAACTTCAGGAACTGCAATCAAGTGCAACTCTAAGTAATACTGAAAGTTGTTTAGCATCTGACCAGTGTATCATACTTTCAAGGCATTCAATTAGGTTAACCCTTTGCAGTTTTCTAAGCTATTCATATTGACTACCATATTCATCTTAGTTCTGCAAGGGATGCATATAATGCCCTTTCTTTTGGCTAAAATGTGATGTGAAGGCATTCATCAGGTTCTACATAAAACTACCAAGATGAAACAGTCTAAGGGCAGTCACTGGTAGACTACTTAAATTACTGACTTCTTTATGTTTTCTGGGAATGTATGGTAAGGGACAAAAACTTAATACTATTCCAACTAATGTAGTTGCAGAAATGGAAGCTACTTCCAGATGGCACTTCACTCATATTTTATAAAGGTCTTCCTTCAAGTGAAACTACTACATTGCCTCCCAATTTCTCTCCAAGCATTGAACAATCCTTAATATCATCCAAGTCATTTATTTACCACTCATGTTTAATACCTGTAAATTTCTTTTTAACAGGATCTTTAGAATTAGCGTAAATCATCTTGCTTTTTAAACGTGTACATTCAGGAGCTCAGAATATAAAAACTAGGTCTTCTTTCTTAGACTCTTTTATCTTGTATGTGGCATCATACAAAGCATATTGGCAATCATTCAGAGGTAGCAGCTTCACAAAAGATGTGTAGAGGTCCTCTACAGTATCACCAGTGTCACCCACCAAGATGTGCTTTGCTCCCTCTACAATTATTTGTTTTTTGTCATCACTTAAACAGAAGAGAACTGCTTTCTTTCTTTTTTTGATCTCTTCTTGTGTGGAAGATTTCCTTACTTTCATGTCATTAAAAACTTTGATTACTTCATCATTCAAAGTTACTCCAGAAGCCATGGTTCTGGGACCATAAAGGCTGCAGCGGTAGATTCTCACTCAGTGGCACTAGAGGAGGAGGAGAGGAGAGGAGAGAGAAGGAGGAGGAATAGCAGCAGGAGGAGGAGCAGAAGGAGTAGGCGCAGGGGGAGTGAGGGCTGGTGGAGGAGCAGTGGCAGGGGCAGCAGCTGCAAGAGTAGGGTGGTGGCTCCTCAATTTAATAGTTTTCTTTTTTTTTTTGCTTTTTTTTTGGAGGGCAGTTGGGGTTAAGTGACTTGCCCAAGGTCACACAGCTAGTTTTTTGTGTTAAATGTCTGAGGCCGGATTTGAACTCAGGTACTCCTGACTCCAGGGCCGGTGCTCTATGCACTGTGCCACCTAGCCGCCCCTAATAGTTTTCTTAATTCCAATTTTATTAATCTCTCCTTTGGTTTTCATTATTTCTAATTCAGCACTTAATTGGGGATATTATTTTTCTAGCTTTTTCAACTGCATGCCCAGTTCATTGACCTCCATTTTCTCTCATTTTTTCATGTATGGATTGAGGGATATAAAACTTACTATAAGAACTGCCTCTGCTCCATCCCATGAGTTTTGGTATATTGTCTCATTATTGTCACTTTCTTGAATGAAATTACTGGTTGTTTCTATGATTTCTTGTTTGACCCACTCATTCTGTAGGATTAAATTATTTAGTTTCCAATTAGTCCATTCCAATTTTAGTCTATCTTTCCATGGCCTTTTATTGCATATGATTTTATTGCATCATAATCTGAGAATGACACATTTAATATTTCTGCCATGAACTGTGAGGTTTTTATGCCCTAATACCTTGTCAATTTTTGTGTATGTGCTATATATTACTGAGAAGAAAGTATATTCCTTTTCATCCACATTCAGTTTTCTCCAGAGATCTATCATATCTAGCCTGTATAAAATTCTATTCACCTCCTTAACTCTTTTTTATTTATTTTGAGGATAGATTTATCAAGTTCAGAGGGAGAGATTGAGGTCCCCCATTAGTATAGTTTTGCTATCTATTTCTTCCTCTAATTCCCTTAACTTCTCCTCTAGGGATTTGGATGCTATACCACTTGGTACATATATGTTAAGTAATGATATTGCTTCATTCTCAGTGGTGCCTTTTAGCAGGATATAGTTTCTTTTTAATTAGATTGACAATCACCTCTTTTAATTAGATCTATTTTTGCTTTTGCTTTATCCAAGATAAGGATTTCTACCGCTTCTTTTTTTTTTTACTTATGCTGAAGCATAATATATTTCTACTCCAGTCTTTTACCTTTACCCTGTGCATATCCCCTTGTTTCAAATGTGTTTTTTGTAGGTAGAATATGGTAGTATTATGGTTTTTAATCCATTCTGCTATCTGCCTCTGTTTTATGGGAGAGTTCATCCCATTCACATTCACAGTTATGATTATTATCTGTGTCTTTCCCTCCATCCTGTTCCCTCCCCTGTTTATGTTTTTGCTACTTCCTTTTCCCTTCCCCTCCTTAAGTGTTTTCATTTTGACCACTGCCTCCTTTAGTATTCCCTCTCTATGGCCCACCTTTCTTTATCTACCCTTTCCCCTTACTACTGTTTCCCTCCCTTCTAACCCCCCCCCCCTTTTTGTCCTCCTCTTATGCCTCCTACTGCCTGTAGGGAACAATGAATTTTTATACTTATTTAAGTATGTTATTCCCTCTTTGACCTCAAACCGATGAGAGTAAATTTCATACAATGCTCCTCTCCCTCTCTCCTTTCCCTGTAGTATAACGAGGTTTTGTGTCTTTTCACATTAGAATCTTAAATAATTATGTTCAACCCTCTTTGAACCAGAACCAATGAGAATAAAGTTCATATGATATTCATCTCCCTCCCTCCTTCCCCTCCAATATAGTATGTATTTACGCCTCTTTGTACGGCATAATTTACCTTTTTTCTGCCTCATCCTTTCTTTTTCTCCCTTTGAACCCTTTAATAAGGTTTTTTTAGTCATCAGATTAGTTCATTTATACTCACGCCCTCTTTCTATGTATATCCCTTTTAAATGTCATCATAATCATATAAATTTCAACATTGACAGGTTCTTTTAAATGTCATGATAATCATATAAATTTCAACATTGACAGGTTATCAGCTTCTCATATAGGGATGTAAACAGTTTATTCTCATTGAATCCCAAGTTATGTGCATGTGTGCATGTATGTGTGAGTGTGTGTTTTTCTTATTTCCCAAGTGATATTGTTAACATAAAGAAGGAAGACAAGGAGATAAAACAAAGAGGAAAATGGGTAAGGTGTGACCACTGTGTAAGAACACCAATCAATTTGATAGTTGACACAGATTTTTAGTCACTGTATATTTCTGAGGTCATCACATTCTTGCAAAGTTAGATTGTTGTTGTTTTTTCCAGAAGGAACTTAGACTAAAGTAGAACTGTACTCTCTTTCATTATCATTGGTCCAGTGTCTCTAGATTAGATTGGGTGTCATCTCCAAAGGAAAATTCTTTGAGATTGAATCATACATTTCCAAGTTACATATGGCTTTAGGATAAATTTATGCTTTTTTCTCCCTAAAAAGTCTCATTTTTCTCACTCTTTCTCTGTGGAGATAAAAATAGCTTTCCATTAACTTTTAGCCAAAATGCCACTTCTGGAACCTTCTTTGATTTTACTGACAAAGCCTCATTAGAGTGCTTTGCTAAATTGCCAAATTGCTTGTGAAATCATTATAAGTGTGTTGTGTTTAAGATCTATCTCTTCCTTTTCAAGACCCTTCACAAATTTCCCCATTTCCCTGCCCTCATTTCCACCCACTGTTCTTAAATATGCTCCACTTTTCTATCTACCTTTAGCAACACCTTTTTCTTTCTCTCTTTCAAATTGCTTATTGGGTCCACATGTTCCTTAAAGAATTCAATTGCCAGTCATTGTATACTGGAGAACTAGCCTGTTAAATAAAAAGAGATAGAAAGGGTATCTCAATTGTCATTCATGAATGTTTGTTTTAAATTATAAGATAAATTGGTAGACAATTGAAACATAATTTTGATTATCTTAAGCCATTAGCAGGAAATAAACAAAGCTAAAAGGATTTTATTCCTATGTATTATTTTTCAGATTTACCTTTTACTAGTATATATACTTAAAGTGTGATAATTAAATGTTCCTGTGAACAACATTAAAATTCAAGTCATAGAATGTAATAAATAAATCCACTTCTAAATCCTCTCATTATTGAACTATTCTTACAACTTTCTAACTATTCTATATGCCTCTAGTCATACCCCTCCAATCTATACCACAAGTCTTCTAAATTAGCCTTCCTAAACAGACTTTTCAAAAGTCAATGCCCTGTTCCAGTGCATTCCTCAAACCCACACCAAGGATATTTGAGAAAATAAATCCAAAATCCTTAGCTTGGCACCCCAGTCCCTACATTAATTGTTGGCAGCATGCATTTTGTGCCTTTTTCACTCTAGCCTCCACTTAAGTACTCTTTGCTCCAGTCAAATTGAATTACTTGATGTGCCCAATCTCATCCTTCACTATCCTGCAGCCACACCTTGGTCAAACAATTTTCTATGCCTAAAATGTTTTCTATTCTTTCTAATTTCTGTATGTTAATAGCCTACCAGTCTTTTACTGTCTTCCATAAAGCCTTTTTTATTAACCCCTTTAAAGTAACATTATTTATCAAAGATTTTTTGTTTACTTATATTTTTCTTAGGAGTGTTTTGTCTGTTTTCTTTCACAAAATGACTTACATGGAAATGTGTTTTGCATGACTATACATGGATAATTTATCTTAAATTTCTTGACTTTTCAATTGGGGTAAAAGTGAGAGAAGGAGAGAATTTGGAAATTAAAATTTGAAACAAAAAGGAATGTTAAAATTGTTTATACATCTAACTGAGAAAAAATAAAATACTAAATAAGAAAAGAATAAAGCAATGATACCTTTTTCATCTCTCACAGCAGTGTTCATAAAGCATTTTTTTAACCTATACATGCCAAACTACTTGTTCGCATGTAATATTTCCTTAAGAGAATTAGTTTTAAGAGGGCAAAGTGTTGGTCTTTATATGAGTAGTTTCTTAGATTTAGAAAGCACTTTGTAAGTTTTTATATGAATGTAATTAGTAAATATTTTTTAATTAGTGAATGAATGAACAAAAACCTACAAAGAATTGTTTACTTATTTCAAGGAAAGATGGGTGAGGAAAATGTGTGAGATTATAGTATTATAGTTGTATTTCCTGATGGACGTAGAAAGAAAATGAATAAACAAATAAAGATCTCAGAAGCAGTAAGTGCTGACAGTGAAAAAGGAAATGAGGCAGATCAATCCCTACAAGCTTCAAAGGGGGGGAAAATATTGCCTAAGTTATTGTCTCTGGAGTAAGAAGTGTCCTAGAGATTTACCCAGATATTGGTTTCTGACAGTTTCAAAAGTCTTCTAACCTATCAACTTCCATCATGTCATGGTGTCATCATTGCCTCATTGACATAGAGTTAGAGGATTCCCTAAAGCTACTGCCCCAGGATTTGGGGTGGAAGAGACTGTTTAATTCTGGTTCCTAGGATTCAATAGGGTTATATGTTGTTTCAGGTTTTCCAAAAAGAAATTCTAAATTCAGTTTCACATTGCTATCTAACATATATTTTACTGTTTAGAATGAGAGGACCTGGGTTTGAATCTTGGCTTAATTCTAGTAACTTAAGTATATATTTTAATTTACTGTAATCCCACTCCCCACCCAATTAGACTGTGGGATCCTTGAAAGCAAGACTATCTCTTGCCTTTCTTTTTGCCCCAGCACTTAGGACAGAACCAGGCACTCAAAGGTTTGTTGAGTAACTGAGAGAAGAAGAAAGGAATGGAATTGAGGGGAGGGGAATAAGCATTTGTATAACTCCTAACAGGCACCCAGTAAGATACTAAGCATTTTACAGATACTTAATTTGATCCTCTAACAATTATGTGAGGTAGAAGCTATTGTCATCCCTATTTTATAGTGAAGGAAACTGAAGTAAACAGAAGTTAAGTAACTTGATCAGGGTCACACAGATAGTAAGAGTCTGAGTCCAGATTTGAACACAGATGTCTGTGCCCAGTGCTTGCTCACTCTATCTATCTATCTGTCTATCTATCTGTCTGTCTGTCGGTCTGTCTGTCTGTCTGTCTGTCTACCTATCTACCTATTTCCTCCAACTACCCTAATATTGAGAAAGATCTCATGAGTAACAAATATCATCTTTTCATGGAAGAATATAAACGATTCAACTTTAATAAGTCCCTTATGAGAAAGAGGGGGAAAAAGAGAAAGAAATCTTTCTCATTTATCTTTGAATGTCCATTTCCCCCCCCCGAAATATTATACTCAGTTTTGCTGAGAAGGTGCTTCTTAGCTTTAATCCTAGTTCCCCTGACCTCCAGAATATCATGTTCTAAGCACTCGGATCCTTTAATGTAGAAACTGCTAGATCTTGTGTTATCCTGATTGTATTTCAACAATAATCAAAGGGTTTCTTTCTCGATACTTGCAATATTTTCTCCCTGATCCGGGAATTCTAGGATTTGACTGCAATATTCCTAGGAGTTTTCCTTTTAGGATTTCTTTCAAG
>JAQQSW010016295.1:0-11706 GCA_028646575.1 Pseudocheirus occidentalis | reverse complement strand
TAAGATGTAATATTGAGAATATTATATTGTGAATATTGTACTGAATCTTGATTTGTAATGGAATAAACAGAGTGTTCACTATTACTGTGTAATCCGAATCTTAAAAGCTGTTCACAGTAGCATTCTTTTGTGAATCTGCTGCTGCTTGGCTTTACAATTTGCATCCCAAATTAGTTATTCTTTCTTTTGTTTCTTTTTTAAGGCTTGTCACTCTGGAATCTAGTTTTCTATTCTACCAATTATTTCTGCGGTGATGTTCATAAATTCTGCTTGCATCATTCTTATTTTTCTTTTAAACTATTCATGAATAACATGATATGGTTCTATGTTCTTTTGGAAATCCACAGGGTTTTTCAAGCTTTTTCAAGCTTTGAATTATTTTTATTTGTCCTAAAAAATTTTATTCATAGATCCCTGAACTCTTTTACTAGATCTGAAGGCCATATTTCCTTTTGCTTTTAATCTCTTCCCTGTTGGTTTATTTCTTTATGATCAGAATTTTTTTTCTTCTTGAGATTTTTGGTAATTTCAGTTTCCCCACCTATATTTTTTCCTATTGCTCCCTTCCTGACTCCCTTTTCTCTAATGGAGGTTTCTCTGGGACCTGGTTCTCCAAGTGTCTCAGTGTTAGCACACACGGGTTAATTTATGATGCACCAACCTATGTGTCTACTCCATGTAACTTCTGAGTGGACAGGATATGACCTGGTTAGTGCTCAGCTCAGCTCTTTTCCTCAAGCTTAGTGGAGTGCCACAGATAGGCCCACACCCTATCCTGCTCCTTCTGCTCTTCAGTTCTCTGACCCAGAGAAAGAGAGCATTGCCAGATCTGAGCTCTGTTCCAAGCTTGTACATGTGTCCTATCTGGTTTCCTCTGTTTGTCCTTTCTGGTCCAGCTCTGTTGTATCACAGAATGCTGCCCCTATGTTATGGTGTATGGTTGGAATGATTCTGCTTGTGCAGTCCTGTTTCCATCAATGAGTGGTAGGTCACAAGGGAAGGTCTCATGTGAGTGCTTGCTCATTAGAGTTAGAGAAATTTTTCTGTTGTCCATTGAATATTTGCCTAGTTTGGGTTCTTGGCATCTTCAACTATAGAAACATCTGAAATTGCTTTATCTCTGGCAAATAATTTCTATATTAGAGAGGTATGAGAGGTAGCAAGATAAAATGTGTAATCCTTAAACTTTTTAGTCACATAATCTAACAGCTATTCCTGCAGTCTTGTAGTCCTTATGGTCAGTTTATGGGGTTTTTTTCCCCCTCTGGAGTCTTGATTATATTTTTTCTTAAGTTACTCCTTTCTTCAGATTTGTATCGTTGGATTTTCGTAATGCATAATTTGTCTTCATTATGACCATTAGTTTTCTTCTGCTTATCTATATTTTCAATATTAATTCTTGGATTGGGACTTTGTAGCAGGACCAGGCTTCTACCCCCTCCTACACTCTTGTGTAGGTAGGCCCTATTTGGTCCTTTGCCCTCCGTAGCATTGATTTCAATCTTCCTGTCATTCCAGATGAGATAGATGGTACTCTCCACCCTAAAACTTCTCCCTCCCACTTCTGACTTCCATCTCAACCTCCTGATAGTCTGGGATCTGTCTTCAGTCCTCCAATTACTAACATTTGCAGCCCTCCTGGTTCACAACCTTCCTGGAGAATCCTCATTTCCAAGCACCCATTGGCTTCAGGCCCATTGACAAGAGCTCACATTGATTTCACCGGCCCAGTCCTTCTCTTAGTACTTTAATGTCAGTTTGCTGGAATAGCTCTTCCCCCAGAATCTTCAGTCTTATGACCTATTAACAGGAGCTGTCTTCCCTACTGCTACCCCTCTCTCAGCTTCTATCAGTTTCTGGTAGGGTTTGATTTTGTTTTTGTTTTGTCCAGTTCTGAACAGGATGGTCATATGCTTTTCTTCAAGTTTTGTTTTTTTTCTCATTGTTCTAGTTGGGATCCTTTCCTGATATTTTCTAGGCTGTGATGGGAGAACTGGACTGGTCTACAACCTTTAGTATCTCTATCTTAACAAATGACAACCTACTAAAATTTAATGTTACATGTGGTATCAGCCAATCAATCTTTTACACAACAGATTTCAGAGCTTGTACTTTGTAAGAGGCTTGACTACAAGTTTTTTGAAGTTTTATGGTAGATTGAAACAAAATTTATCAATTGAAAGGGGGGGAAAGATTACTAGATTTGGACTCAGAGGATCTGAGTTCAAATCCCAGTTCTATTACATGCTAACTATGTGACCTTGGTCAAACTACTGCCTACCAGGCAGATGCAGGGGCCCAACTATACGACCTGTAATGTCCTTTGCACATCTAAATCCTCTGATATTTATGGGTAGTGTTCTCAGCTCTTAATCATCTATCTCCATTATGTGTATCAAATGGACCTGATACGGCCTTGTGTCTGACAGACAGTAAAGTCTTTTTCCTAGCTAGTGCCGAGGAAACACTGATAAGTCTTATGTATTCACCTCTTTTCTTTCAATAAACCTTATCAGTAATTTACTTGTGACAGGTGATTTACAACTTTTCACATTACAACTTATTGGATATTACTTACCATTTAAATCAGTATCTTCCCTGTTAAAGGAGGTATCCCACTCCCTGGCTATAATTGAGGAAGTGCTTTGGCCTTAGCAGCAACACACTTACAAATAGTCTCTTGTGGCATAAGTCATTATTTCTGTTGTCAGCTAATCTGATCCATTCCCTTCTTCATGGAATTGAAGCTCACTATTTCTCATGAGTCTCAATTTCAGATTTCACAAGGTGACATTTTACAACCCTCTTCTGGGAGAACATTATATGGATTCTGCAGACACACACACACAAAATAATAATAATAAAAATAGTATTAATAATAACTTGCTTTTATATAGTATTTTATGGTTTACAGTTTATAAAGTACTTTTCCAGGATCTACTCTGTGAGGTAGAAAATGTAAATATTGTTGTTCTCATTTTACAAGTGAGGAAATTGAGGCTAGGAGAATTCACAAAATAATAGATGTAGTGTTTAAAGGAATTTAAAGCTTAGTTAGTTTAGCAATCCAATTTTATAGATTAGGAAATTAAGGATCAAAGAGAATGTGATTTACCCATTAGTATACAGGTAGTAAATGGCATAGGAGGAATTCAAACACATCTTCTGACACAGATTCCAGCACTCTTCCCCCAAACTTGCCCATACACTTACAAGCCATGAAGGTGAGAAATAGAGAAATATAGTATACATCTATAATTCATTCAGGACATTTCAGTTGTGCTGAAAAACCTTGCAAGAAAATAAATAAATGTTGAAGATCTGAAGAAAAGCGTATTTCAGTTTATTGGAATGGACTTGGGGTTTATATGATCTCTTATGTGACGTACAATAAGCCCTATGTTTCAGATCAACCCCCTTACATAAAGCTTCAGCAGATACATAAAGAGCCAAGAAGATATAGGATAGAAATTATAAGGTATAGGAGCAAGGAGAGACAGTGAGAAAACTTGAGGAAAAGGAGAAGAAAAGGAAAGATAAGATGATGTTAGCATGAAGAAAACCTGTATCTGCTCTGAAAGTCATTAGACTTTAATAGCAATGTTTCAACTGTAGGCAGAAACAGCCTAAGGCAGTAAGGGATAAAGAAAGAGAGACTAGAAGAATGCAGAGAACAAAAACTATCAAAAAGAAAAGTAGCCAAAGCAGGAAGTACAAACGAAAGATATGTGTGTGTGTGTGTGTGTGTGTGTGTGTGTGTGTGTGTGTGTGTGTAAACTTAATAATGGAACTGTAAATAATGGGCAGGTCAAAAAACCCAAATTATATAAATAATTAATGATTATTTGAAAACCAGTGATACTGATGAGACAATAAACTGAAGTGTCTGGAATTAAAATAGTTCTTAGAGAAAAAAAATTATGTCTCTAAAAACATCTAAAAAAATTAATAATAATAAATAAATTTAATGTGCAGTTAAAGACATGAAAAAGACAGAAAATAATCAAACCTAAAATAAATACAGAAGAGGAAATATTGAAAATAAGAGAAATGGATACACTGGAAGCCAAAAAGACTATAAAAGTAATAAATAAAAGTAAAAGCTGGTCCCTTAAGACATTAACAAAATTGTTAAACCTTTAGCTAACCTGATTAAAAATAACGGCAGAACTTCAAAGCAAACAAAAGAAAGTTATTTTAACTGGTCAAGGAAAAAATACACAAAAGAGAAGACCTGCATTACTAGAGGTAGTTTTCTATGCTGGGAATTCCCAATGCCAGTGAAATTGTAGGCCCAATACCTATCCCCAATATTTTGGTCTTAAAATCTTTAAGAGAGAACCTTGCTGTAAAGATTAGTTTTCCCAGTTAACGATTTTCCTTCTTCTTTTGTGAGTTTTTAAAATTTGATGTAATCAAAAATTTTATTCAAAGTTGCAAACATTATCTTATTTTATGACATTTAATTCATTTGTAATATAACCTTATTTCAAATTTATGGAACTATTTTGAGTTTACTGTTGCATGCGGCATGAGATGTTAATTAAACCTCATTTCTGCCAGACTAGTCATTTTCTCATCAGATTTTGTTAAATATTCTTTTCCCTTGTAGTTGAAGTATGTATGGCTTTGAGTTTATTGAATAATATCCTACTGTGCTCATTTGTTTCTAAGTCTTGTGCTACTAATCTGTCCTACAATCCAATTTTCTGTCTTTAAAATTTCATTGCGGCACTTTGGGGATTATTGTTTTGTAATATAGTTTAGGATCACATACCCCTAAACCTCCTTTTTTCCCCTCATTTACTTATTTCTCCTAAGTCTTGATCTTCCATTATTAGTTTTGTAAGTCTATCAAGTAACCACTTCATAATTGGTTTGGGATGACACTAAAAAAGCTAATTAATTTAAGGAATATTGTAATTTTCTTTTATACTGGGACAACCCAATCACAAACAGTGATTACTTCTCCAGTTTATTTAGGTTTATCTATATTTTTGTAAATATTTTATTTGTGTTAATATGATTACCATATGTGGATAGATGGATTCCCAACTATTTTTTATAAATTCTTTAATGATTTTTAATGGAATTTCTTTGTCTCTCCCTGCCATTTCTTACACCCCCCCCCATCAAATACAGAAATCTAGGAATTTTTTGGAATTTTATTATATCCTGGTACTGTACTGATGTTACTAATTATTTTAGTTAAAATTATGTTAAATTTCTAGGGTTATCTATATAACTGTATTATATCATCTGCATAAAAGAGTGATTTAATTTAATCTTTGCCTATTTTTATTTCCTCAGTTTCTTTTTACGGACTTAATGCTATAGCAAGTCTTTATTTCATGAAAGAGTGGTGATAATGTACAATCTTGCTCCTGATTCTTTTTGGAAGGCCTTCTAGAATTTCTCCATTACACCTAATGCTGACTCTTGGTTTTAGACAAACACTATCATAATAATGAATTGCACATTTATTTCCATAATTTTTAATGTTAATTTTAAAATATGTTGAGTTCAACTGGACCTTTTGAGTGCTTATGATATCACCCTTTATGTCTAAATCATATACCCATTTTGTCCTTATCTTTAACTTCTTCCCTCAACCACTGAGAAGGCAAGTATTATGATTATCAATCATATATAGGAAATCATGCAAAACCATATTAGTTATATCATATGCAAAAATAATTAAAATAAAGTAAAAAATTGTTTTTCAATCTGCACTCAGAATTTATCAGCTCTCTCTCTAAAGGCAGATAATATTTTTTCATCATGAGCCTTTTGGAATTGTCTTTGAACATTATATTCATCAGAGTAGGTAAGCCTTCCCAGTTGAACATTGTTACAATGATGTTGTTACTGTGTAGACTGTTCTAGTTTTCCTCGCTTCACTTTGCATCAGTTCGTTTAAGTCTTCCCAGGTTTTTCTGAAACCATCATGCACAACATTTCTTATAGCACCATAGTGTTCTATCATGATCACATATCACAGCTTATTTAGTTATTACCCAAATGGTAACATCCCTCAGTTTCCACTTCTTTGCCACAACAAGAAGAGCTGCTACAAATATTTTTGTACGTATAAGTCTGTTTCCACTTTATGATCTCTTTAGGAAACAGACCTAGTAATGGTATTGTTGGGTCAAAGGTTATGCACAGTTTGATAGCCTTTGGGGCATAGTTCCAAATTGTTTCCAGAATGACTGATCCAGTTCACAACTACATCATCAGTGCATTAGGGTCCCAATTTTGCCACATCCCTTTCAGTATTTTTCATTTTCTTTTTTCTATCATTTTTATTTTTCTAGTCAATAGTGATTTAGTGCATGTTTCCATATAACTAGAGATAGCTTTGATTTCTTCATCTGAACACTACCTCTTCATATCCTTTGATCATTTATCAAACAGGGAATTTCTTTTATTTTTATAAACTTGACTAAGTTCCTTAAAATTTGAGAAATGAGTCTTTTATCAGAGAAACTTGCTATGAAATCATTTCCCCAGTTTCTGCTTTCCTTCTAATCTAGACTACATTGGGATTTTTTGTGCAAAAACTTTTTAATTTCATGTAATTAAAAGTTATTCATTTTATTTCACATGATCCTCTACATCTCTGATTTGGTAATGTATTCTTCCCTTAATTCTCCTAATCTGCTTATGATATCACCCTTTATATCTAAATCATGTACCTATCTTTTCCTTAACTTAGTTTATAGTATAAGATGTTAATGTATAACTAGTTTTTGCCCGTCTACTTTCAATCTTTCCCAGGATTTTTTTTTGTCAAATACTCAGTTTTTTGCCCCAAAAGATTGGATCTTTGGGTTTATCAAACACCATATTACTATGATCATTTCCTACTTCGTATTGTGTACCTAATCTATTCCACTGATCTGCCATCTATTTCTTAGTCTATACCAGACTATTTTCTTGATTGGTGTTTCGTAATACACTTTGAAATTTGATACTTTTAGGCTGCAATCCTTCTTATTTTTTTCATTGATTTGTTTGATATTCTTGACCTTTTGTTCTTCCAGATGAATGTTGTTATTATTATAATTAATAATTATAACTATTATAAAATAATTCTTTGGTAGTTTTTTATCAGTATGGTCCTGAATAAGCAAATTAATTTATATAGAATCATCATTTTAATATATCAACACATCTTTTGTTGTTGTTATTCAGTTATTTAGTGATGTCTGACTCTGCGACCTCATGGACCATAGGACTCCCAGCCTTTCTATCCACCATATTCTCTGAAAGTCTGCCCAAGTTCATGTTACTTGTTTATATAATACTGTGTACTTGTCTCATCCTCTGCTCTACCCTTTCCATTTTGCTTTTAACCTTTCCCAACATCAGGGTCTTTTCTGATGAGTCTCATCTTCTCATTATGTGGCCAAAATATTTAAGTTTTAACTTCAGTATTTGACCTTACAGCAAATAGCTTCAATTAATTTCTTTAAGCATTGACTTATTTGATCTCAATGCTTTCTAAGGGACTCTCAAAAGTCTTCTTCCACACCACAATTCAAAAATGTTGATTCTTCAGCACTCAGCTTTCCTTGTAGTCTCACAGGCATACATTGCTACTGGGAAAACCATATTTGACTATACAGACCTTTCTTGGCAAGGCGACATTTCTGTTTTTTAGTATGTTGTCCAGACGTGCCCTAGCTTTCCCTCCAAGGAGCAAACATCATTTAATTTCATGACTGTAGTAGCCATCTGTAGTGATCTTTGAGCCCAAGAATATAAAATCTGAAACTGCTTCTATATCTCCTCCCTCTACTTGTCAGGTAGGGATGGAACCAGCTGCCAAAATCTTTGTTTGTTTCTTTTTTTGTTTCTTTCTTGTTTGTTTTAATATTAAGCCTCAAACTTTATACTCTCCTCTTTTGCCCTCATCAAAAGACTTCTTAATTCTTTGCTTTCTACTATAAGAGTAGCATTTTCTGCATATCTGAGATTGTTTATATTTCTCCTGACAACCTTAATTCCAACTTTTGTTTCACCTAGCAAGATTCATTCACCTGACATTTCACATGCTGTACTCTGCAAAGTTAAATAAATAAGATGACAATATATGCTCTTGTCATACATACTCCTTTCCCAATTTTAAACCAATTCATGTTCAGTTCTAATTGCTGCTTCTTGGCCCACATGTAGTTTCCTCAGTACATGAGTGAGAAGATCTGGTACTCCCATCTCTTTGAAGACTTGCCACATTTTATCTTCCACACAATCAAAGGCTTTGGTATAGTCAATGAAGAGGAACAGATGTTTTCCTGGAACTCCCTTGCTTTCTTCATAATCCAGTGATTGTCAGCAATCTGACCTCTAGTTCCTTTGCCTCTTTGAAAACCAGCCTACTCTTCTGCTAATTCTTAGTTCATATATTACTTAAGACTAACTTGCAGAGTCTTAAGCATAATCTCGCTTGCATGTGAAAGGAGTGCAATTGTTCAGTAATTTGAACATTCCCTGGCATTGTTTTTCTTTAGGATTTGGACATAAACTGATCTTTTCCAATACAGTGGCCACTGTTGAATTTTTCAAATTTGCTGAAATATTGAGTTTGTCACCTTAACAGCATCATCTTTTAGAATTTTAAATAGCTCAGCTGGAATTCTATCAACTTTACAAGCCTTAGCATTACCAATGCTTCTTAAGGTCCACTTGATTTTGTTCTCCAGGATATCTGGTTCTAGATCAGTAACTACACCATTGTTGTTATCCGTGATGCTAAGATCTTTCTTGCATAGCTCTTCTGTATAGTCTTGCCAGTTCTTCTTAATGTCTTCTGTTTGTTAAATCCTTACCATTTTTGTCTTTTATCATGTTCATTTTTGGATGAAACTTTCCCTTGACCTCTTTAATTTTTTTGCAGAGATCTCTTGTCTTTCCCATTCTTTTGTTCTCTTCTATTTCTTTGCATTGTTCATTTAAGAAAAATCTTCTTATTTCTCCGTACTGTTCTCTGGAATTCTGCATTCAGTTGGATATACATTTCCCTTTCACTTTCCTTCTGTCTTCAGATATTTGTAAAGGTTCATCAAATAATAATTTTGCTGTGTTGTTGTTCTTTTTCCTTGGATTTTTTTTTCTGGTTTCTGAACAATATTGCAACCCTTTGTAAATAGCTCTTCAGGTACTCTATCTACCAGATCTAACCACTTAAATCTATTCATCACCTCCATTTCATATTCTAAGGGATGTTATTTGGATTGTAATTCTATGACCTGATTGCTTTTCCTGCTTTTATAAACTTACATTTAAATTCTGCAATAAGAAGCTAGTGATCTGAGGCACAGTCAACTCCCAGTATTTATTTTAACTGACTGTATAGAGCTTTTCCACCTTTGGCCACAAAGTATATAATTAATCTGATTTCTATACTGACCATCTGGCACTGTCCATGTGTAAAGATGCCTTTTTGGTTATTGAAAAAGAGTGTTGTTGTTTTGTTTTGTTTTATGACCAGCGAGTTATCTTGACAAAACTATATTTGTTTCTGCATAGCTTCATTTTATTCTTCAAGGTCAAACTTGTCTGTTGTTCCAATTATCTTTTTATTTCCTCCTTTAGATTTACAATCCCCTATGATGAATACAACATCTTTGGGGACTGTTATTTTTACATAGCTAAAGATGTATTTCTAGATAGATCTAGAAACTATTGTAGGTCTTCATGAAACTGCTCAACTTTAGCCTTTTCAGCAATAGTGGTTGGGGTATAGACTTATTACTATGATGTTGAATGGTTTGCCCTGGATTTGAATAGATATCATCCAGTCATTTTTGAGATTATACCCCAATACTGTTTTATTCACCCTTTGATTGACTATGAGGCCTACTCCATTTCTCCTAAGGGATTTTGCCCACAGAGTATATGTAGTGATCATCTGAATTAAACTCAACTATTTCTGACCATTTAAGTTCAATGACATCCAAGATGTCAATATTTTAGTCCTTCTCTCTCCTGTTTGACCCCTTCCAAGTTACCTTAGATCCTAGACCATACAATCCAGATTCCTGTACAATACTGATCTTTACTACAATGCCTTTCTTTTCATCACCAAATGCAGAAGCTGAGCCTCCTTTTGGCTGCTGGCCCAGCTGCTTCATTAGTACCAGAATTACTACTAGAATTACTTGTAGCTGTCCTCCACTCTTCCCCAGTAGCATATTGGATGCCTTCCAACTTGAAAGACTCATCTTCCAGTGTCATATCCCTTATCATTTTAGCATTGTCCATGTGGTTTTCTTGGCAAAAATAACTGAGTGGTTTGCCATTTCCCTCTCCAGTGGATTACCTTTTGTCAGAACTTTCCATTATGACCTATCTGTTTTTGGTAACCCTGCATGGCTTAACTCATAGTGTCATTGAGTTTATACAAGCCCCTCTTCCACAACAGAGCAGTAATCCAGGGGAGTTTGGCTCAGGTTACCCACAAGCAATGAATATGTCTCTAGTTTTTTTAGATCTGTCTTTATTTGTGGGAAAAAAAAATTTTAATTATGTCCCTGAATTGTCTTGGCAAATAGACTTCCAAGTATTTTGTACTGTCTGCAGTTATTTTAAATGGAATTTCTCTTTTTATTTCTTCCTGTTTGGGGTTTTTTGGCAATATATAGAAATTCTGATGATTTATTTGGTTGCATTCAAGGTAGTATGATCTGGGGAGAAGTGTGGTCACTGCGCTTTTGCAACCAGAAATGATACTGGTCCTCAGGGCCTTTGCTCCCTTGAGCTATAAGTAATACTATTTCTTAAGGCTCTTGCTATCTTGGGATATCAAATACTCTTCTCTGCCCTGAAATTGTGACCCAGAAGTATATATATATACAATGGAGTTATCAAAAAGTTCCTGGTCCTGTGCCAAGTGTTAGGACTGGGGTCACTCTAGTGACTAACCATTCATCCAATCACCTTGTCATCTCTGGCCTGAGAGCTCCCACAGTTGCTGCTGCTACTACTACTGTTATTGCTGCTTCCAAGGCCCACCACTGGTGTTGTTGCAATGTGGGCTCTGTGCCAGCCTCTACCCCAGCGTCACAGACCTCTCCTGGTATCCTAAATTGTCTTGGACTAGAAAAATATCTGACCCCGACCTCTTGTTGGCTCTGCTATTCTGGAATTCAATTTGAAGAATTGTTTTAAAGTTGTTTGGAAGGGAATATTAGGAGAGCAAAATTGTTTTTTCTAATCCACCATCTTAACTCTACCCCTCAGAATTCCTAAAAGGTCATTCAATACAAAACTATTTATTCTGGAAGGCCTTTCACCCTTTAAAGAGGCCATAGAAAGCATCCTTCTTCTTTTTTTTGATTTATTTTTTATTTGTTTTCTTGTTTACATTATTCATTTTCATTACATTTTTGAATTACACATTTTCTCCCCGTCTTGCCCCTGCCCCAAGCTTAAAACAGCAATCCCACTGTAAATCCCCTCCCATGCTCTGCTCTCTTATTTTCTAGTAGGGCAGGGATGGTCTCCCTATCCCAGCCCCTGTATATCTTAATTTCAGTTGCAGTATTGCAGAACTTTGAATTCTAGATTCTTTCGATTCCTCCCTTGTCACCCATCCCCACTGGAAGGACACTCAGTTAAATACAGACTATGGATGTGTGATTATACAGGACATCTTCATAGTGGACATATTGTGAAAGTGATCATCTGTCTCTCCTTCCT
>JAQQSW010016294.1:0-11706 GCA_028646575.1 Pseudocheirus occidentalis | reverse complement strand
TGAGTTTGAGAGCCCTAGAATTTTTCTGGGGTCATATTTTATGGGTATTTAGTGTGGGAGCTGCAGAACCTTGCTGCTTCTATGCAGCCATCTTGGCTCTGCCCCCTGGTATACTGTTTTTTGAATTTTCTTTCCATCTTGCAAATTCAGCTTTTTAAGGCATTCTTGTACTCATTGGCTTTTTAGGCCTCTATTGCCATTTGAGTTAGTCTATTTTTAGGGTATTATTTTCTTCAGTCAGGCTGAAGGAGGTAAAAACTCTGAATGCATGTGTGGTCTGTTTCATTTCTGCCTTTTCAACCTCAGTGCCTGGAGAAGTACATAAATACTTGTTGGGTTGATTGGGCAAAATAAATATTAATAGGGGTCTGGGAATCTCCATGCAGTTCTGGATTTTCTGTGTCTTTGACTTTTCCTCTTTTGAATAACTTAACAAATTAAGTGTATAAGTCATTGAGAAGTTTTATTATTTCCTTTTAGGGATGGATATATCCATCAAGTTAAATAGAATTTAATAAATCTTCCTACTAATTTAAAAGAAAAAAAAAGAAGAAAAAAGGCAAATAGATTGAAATATACCCACAGAGGTCACAGGATATGCAAGTTTGCCATTTCAGTATATTTTCATAAAAGGAAGCTACAAATATAACCATTTAGCCTGAGTAAGAACTCCAAATTTCATTCAAACTGGCGATGCAATTATTTCGATGAAGGGCATTAAGAGGGAAATTATTATTTGGCATGTTGTCAGGGTTATGGAATTTGGTGATGCTTTCATAGTATGTAGTGATACACATACATGTGCATGCTCAAGTGTGTATGTGTGTGTGTAATTACTTCTGATGTCAAGATGGTAGAGTGAAGATGGAACCCTCTGAAGCTCTTCCACATTACCCTCAAAACAACTAGAAAACCATCTTAGAATTGGTCTAGGAGCAGGGAAGTGGATGACCAGCTAAGTAAGAAAGGTCTTTCTCATTCGGGTGGGAGAAGAGCAGGGCTTAAGAGTGGCAGTGACAGTCAGCCTCACAGCAGTGGCCCTGCAGCAAGGCGCCAAGTCACAAGCAATGCACGAGCAAGGCACCACCCTCATGCAAATGAGTAGCCCCCAAGGGGAAAAATTGGAAATTTAGCAAAGTAGAGGACTTTCCAGCATTTAGAATTAAAAGACCAGAGATGAATTTAAAATAAAAAACAGAAAAACAAAAAGCTGACCTCCAAATACAAAACTCAAAGGAAACTCAAAAAGGTAAAAAAAAAAATAGAAAGAAAAGAAAGAAAGAAAGAAAGAGAAAACACAAGAAATTCCACTAGGTTAACCTGTTAATATTTATATATGGCAAGATATTTGTAACTCTTAACAATTTTATTACTATAAGAGCAATTAGGTAGAGTATATATAGACAAAGCATGTGGATATAAGGTGTCTTTGATGGGATGATACCCCAAAAAACAAATAAAAAAGAAGTGAGAAATAAAATTGAACTTTTAGAAGGGGAGCAATTGAATGAGGTAAATTATCCTAAATAAATGAGGCATGAAAGAGCTTTATGATGGGGGAGGGTAGGATAGGGGGTGGTGGGCAAAGAAAAAACCCCCAGGACCAGATGGATTCACAAGTGAATTCTACCAGACATTTAAATAACAATCTCAATACTATATAAACTATTTGAAAAAATATAAGGAAGAATTCCAACCAAGTTTCTTTTATGACACAAATACAGTGCAGATACTCAAAACAGGAAGAGCTAAAACATAGAGAGAAAATTACAGACCAATTTCTCTAATGAATATTGATACAAAAAATTTAAATAAAACACTAGCAAAGAGATTATAGCAATATTTTCAAAGATATTACACCATAACCAGGTGAGAGTTATACCAGAAGTGCAGAGTTGGTTCAATATTGGGAAAACCATTAACATTATTTATCATATCAATAATAAAACAGACAGAAATCTTACTATTTTCTCAATAGATACAGATAAAGCTTTTGGCAAAATACACCACTTATTCCTATTAAAAACACTAGAGAGCATAGGAATAAATGGAGCTTTCCATAAAATGATAAGTATGATCTTTCTAAAACCATAGCAAACATTTTCTGTAATCAGGATAAGCTAGGAGCCTTCCCAGTACAATCAGGGGTGAAGGAAGGATGTCCATTATCATCTCTATTATTTAATGTTGTATTAGAAGTATTAGCCATAGAAATAAGAGAAGAAAAAAAAATGAAAGGAATTAGAATAGGCAATGAAGAAACAAAGCTATCAGTCTTGATATCAGATGATATAATGACATGATATGTTATACTTAGAATGTTGTACTTAGAAAATCCTAGAGAATCAACTAAAAAAAGTACTTGAAATTAACAACTTCAGCAAAGTTGTAGGATACAAAATAAACCCACACAAAATCAGCATTTCTTGATATTACCAACAAAGTTTAGCAGCAAGAGATAGAGAAATTCTATTTAAAAATAAATGTAGACAGTATAAAATACTTGGCCATCTACTTTCCAAGACATACCCAGGAACAACTGTAAAACATTTTTTACACAAATGAAGTCAGATCTCAGCAATTGGAAAAATATTAATTACTCATGGGTGGGCTGTGAGAAAATAAAATTAAAATTCTACTTGAATTAATCTATTTATTTAATGCCATACCAATCAAAATATCAAAAATAATCTTATAGAGCTAGAAAAATATAATAACAGAATTGATCAGGAAGAACAAAACCTCAAGGATATGAAGGGAATCAATTTCAAAAAATTCAAGCAAGTGGCCTACTTGTACTAGATCGCCAACTGTCTTGTAAAGTGGTTATTATCAAAGCAATCTGTTCTTGGCTAAAAAACAGAGTCATGCATCCATGGGATAGATTAGGTACATGTTACATTATAGCAAAAGACCACAGTAATCTAGCATATGATAAACCTAAAGATTCAAGGTTTGGAATAAAAACTCATTATTTGACAAAAACTTCTTGGAAAACTGGATAACAGTATGACAGAAACTAGGTAGAGATCAAGATCTCACACTGTATATCAAGATAATGTTAAAATGGGTTCATTATTTACACATAAAGAGTGATACCATAAGCAAATGAGGAGAGCTTGGAATAGTTTATTTGTCAGATTTAGGGAAAATTTAGGACCAATGATGATACAGAGTATATTACAAAATGCAAAATAGAGCATTTTAATTATGTAAAATAAAAATGCATAATCAAAACTAATGCAACCATTAACTAATGCAAAGCAGAAAACTGGGAAAAAATGCAACAATTGTCTCTTTTAAAGTGCTCAAATATATGGAGAACTGAGTCAAATTTATAAAAATAAAAGTCATTCCCCAGTTGATAAATAGTCAAAGGATATGAACAGGTAATTTTTAGACTGAGAAATCAAAACTATTTATAGTCATATGTATAAAATTCTCTAAATCACTATTGATCTGAGAAATACAAATTAAAAGAACTCTGAGATACTGTCTCATGCCTATTAGAGTGGTTAATATGACAAGAAAAGAAAATGTTAGATGTTGGAGGGGGTGTGGGAAAACTGGGCTACTAATGCATTATTGGTGGACTTGTGAATTGATCTAACCATTCTGGTGAGCTATTTGAACTATGCTCACCCTTTAATCCAGCAATACTACTGCTAGGTCTATATCCCAAAGATATCCATGATTTCAGAAAAACCTGGAAAGACTTACATGAACTGACACACAGTAAAATGAATAGTACCAAGAGAATTCTGTACACAGTAACAATATTAAGTGAAGAATTATGAAAATGTATCTATTCTCAGCAATTCAATGATACAAGACAACCCAGAAGGATTAATGATAAAGCATACTATCTGCCTTCAGATCAAAAAAAAAATGGTGTTGATTGTATACAGATTGAAGCATGCTATTTTTTCACTTCCTTTCATTTTTTTGAAACTTTTATTCAAGTCTTCTTTTACAAAATGACTAATATGGGAATGTTTTACATAATTGCCCATGTATAACCTATATATGATTATTTACCATTTGAGTTAGGGGGGAAAAGAGGGAGGGATAGAATTTAAAACTCAATACTTCAAATAAAAATGTTAAATATTTCAATCCCTTAAACTTATAAAGACAGAAAACATCACATAACATACAAAAATTACGTGGACCAGAACATTAAAAGAGGACTCTTGGGGGAATTCTTCAACTCAGAGAGAGATCCTAAGATCTTCCTAGAGAGTAACTCCTCCCACCTTGATCTGTTTGACTGGAAGTCAATAATGCAAGAGGCGAGACTAGAAGATTAAAAAAAAAAACTCAATTAACATCAGCTGTTGGACAGTTGCCTGGCAGATACCAATGCTTAGAACAAAAGGGGATGTATACATACATGGTTTTACATACTTTGATGTCAACATTACAAGCTGGGGAAAAATAAAAAACCAAACCTATAGGTGATTCTGCTCAGTTACTTTCCCTTATTTGGGAGGCTGAGTAATAGGGACAGGAGAGAGATTATCTGGGATAGAATGTGTTAACCTTGGGGTTAGCAATGTTAACCTTGGAGCCTCAGGAATTGCCAAAGATAAGGTTTGTTCCAGTGGGATGTTTTCTCCTTAACTAATCTTATCAGATATCCTGACAAGGAACTCTAAGATAAAGCAAGTCTCCTTTAAGATAGAAATCAGTAAGGATCATACTGTCCTTGGTAGCCTGAGAATCTATTAACATAACTCTGTAGATCTGTTTTCGTTGACCTCTAGGTTTCTTTTTCTGGAAGATATTTTCCCCAAAATCACAGAACAGAGGTTTTATCCTGTACAGTTCCTCTACAAAACAAACAACCTTTGCAAACCTAAATAGTTATGAAAAACAATTTAATAATTTACGTGTTGTAAAAGCTTGTTCTGAAGAATAAAAATAATTCTTAATTAACTAAAAAAAATTTGAAATATTAGGGAAAGTTTCAGAGAATCAGCTCTGGGGAGTCCTTTGACCCACCCAGAGAATGCTATTATTTGAGATAAGTTGTGTTTGAAGTTCTTGTTTACACTGTTGAAGGAAGTTTCTAGATGACTGATCATTTTCTAAAATACAATTACAATTTGAGATTGTAAAGTTTGGAAAAAAGTCTAGAAAAAACTCTAAAATGAAATTCGATTAGTTCAGGAATATCAGTCCTGTTTCCAGACCACGATGTTAGGTCTAGTTTTAAGATGATTTGGCAATGAGAGCATCACTCTGGCTAATCTTAGGTAAGGACCAATTCATTGCCTCATATTATTTTAAAAGAATATGCAGAACCTGAATGAAATCAGAGCCATAAAAAGATCTTGGTATGACCAGCCATACAAAGAGTAGCTTCCCTCCTGCTTGTTTTGCTCCCTAGTCAAATCCATGCAAAGTGGTATTCAGGAGTCTTTTGAATGCAGTGAAACCCAATCCACTTTAAATATTGTAAGGAACTAATTCATTCTTCTTTGCAAAAAAGAGGAGAATATGCAGTTTCTGTGGTCATGTCCCACTTCTGAATTCCTGGCCCTGGAAGATCATCTGATAAGTATCTTCAGCAACAAAATCAAAGGTTTCTTGAGCAATAATGGGGAGAAAGGAAAAAAAACAGACACAATAGCTTTTATCTTCAGTAAGATGGCAAAGTGACTGTCTTCAGGGATGACAGGGTCAATACTGATGAGAAGGGAGGGGGCTATTTAGATAAAGCAAAGTTTATCAGAACATAGACATTTGGTCTAGCTTCGAGAAACTTCAGACATCTATTAGGAATAAGGTAAAACAGGCTTCACTAATATAACTATGGGGTCTGTTTTGAGTTTCTGATAGTGAGGCCTTGTTTGGATTTTCTGGGAGCTAGAATAGGAAAAAAAAGTACTTGAAAGAGATATGTTATGTCAGTGAGATTCCACTTGAATCTTAAAGCCCACTTTGCTTTTTCTCTTTTACTTACTGACTTCTTTGAGTGGGCTGTTACTCTATTAAATAGAAATGCCAGTGTGAAACCAAGTCCTTGAGAATCATCATGGTGTTAAGTAAAGAACCCCCGACTCAAGGGAGTCATGAATCCCACACTAAAATTACAATTGACTTTCTCTCTGACTGTGGGGAAGTTTTTCAATTTCTCTGCTCTATTTTCACATGTATAGAATGATTGAATTATGGACAAGATGATATGGAAAGTCTGACTCCTGCAAGGAGAAGGAAGAAAGCTCAAATAATTCATTGGTTTTTGTGTATAATATCTTAGCTTTTTCACATTAGAATAGTGTTTTCACCTAAATTTATATTTTTAAAAGGATTGTTTGAAGAAAATGAATTATAATGGAATTGATATCATGCTATTTAAGAATATTCCCTCTGGAGATGGAAGATTTAAGTTCAAATCCCACCTCTGATACTCAGTACACATGTGACCTTGGGCAGATCACCTAACCATCTTGACTAGTTGTAAAATGAAGGAGCTGGCTTAGATGACCATGCCAGTCTTCTAGGTCCTACCAAACTGGAAAAGCTTCCAGGAGAGGACTGAATACTAGATTAGCTAAATTAATTTGTCCCCAGAAATGCCATGAAGATGATTTTTTTTTCAGGCATGGTACCTAATGGAGATTGCCTACTTGGGGATGAGGAGGCTTTGAAATTTGTTAGTAGAAATTGCCCATTTAGATGAAATCACAGACCTTTAAAGTATCAAGGCATATGTGGGGGTCAATTGAATCAATCAATTTGATCTACCTATTGCCTTCCTACTCCAATTAAAATAACTAGCAAGGAACTCTATATCAGGTGAGAGCATCTCTATTGTATCAGTCATTTTAAGGTATTAAACTAGGTTTGAAAAAAGTTCTTAATCGATTTCAAAGGAGTAAAGTCCATTAGAAGAAATACAATGATGCTCTGGAGGAAGTATATTAGAGTTGGTCATACTCCATGGTACTTGGATAATAGAAACAAATTTGTTTAGATTCCAGAAGCCAGTGACAGTCCACCCCAATGACAGAAATATTTCTAGTAAAGCTCTTGTGAAGAAATTACTTGGGGTAGGGAGTAGGGAAGAAAAGAGATTCTGTCCTTTCTTTGCCTTCACAATCCTAACCAAAGGATGACCCGGTAAACATAGAAAGGTCTGAAGACTTTGGAATTTTGATGTGCATTCTAGGATTTTAAATATTAAAATATTTAAATATTTAAACCACTCTTGGGGAGGCATGGTAATCACCTTAACTCCAGGGCCTATCTGTGTAGAGAAGACTCCCTTTGCTACCATCATATTCTTTGGTTTCCTGATTGACTTGGGATGAGAACTATACAAAAGCAATCTTGACTGTTTAGGACTATGCAGATACTGCTAACTTTTATGTTCCTATATCATTCACAAAAGCCTATTGCAGGAAATTTACTATGGTCATGATGAGGTGTACACTCTGGGACCTCCTCTCCCCCTGCCCTTGAGCTCTCCTTGAATCTTTGAGGTACATGCTCTGGGAAACCCCTTGAAGTCTAATTGAATCTTCCCACTTGATGAGGCACTTGCCAAGGCCAAAGGTATTTCATTGTGGCTGGACCTAAACCTCTGTTACTAGCCTGGCCCTCCATTGTCCGTCTGCTTCCCACCCTGAAGCCTACCAAAATGTCAATCCACTCTTGCATTGACCTCATTAACTCCTACTGAAGACCCTCTCCAAACTCATTGCTGGAGTCTGATCTCATTGAATCCTCCTTAGGACCCTCCCAAGCTCCTCCTCTAGACCACCCCTAGATTTCTCTGTGTATAAGAATCCCTTCTTCCCTCCATTTGTGTGAGAGCAGCACAGAATGCTCTAACACAGACTTGCTCTAACACAGACTTGCTCTGTGTGAGAGAGCCATAGAATAGCTTAGTACAGACTTACTCTGGCCTGCTTGCCCAGTGCAAGCATCACAGATACTTAGGCTCCTTAAGAGTCTACCCCATATGGCAAACTTGAACTTTCAATGAACTGTTTTTCTTTGGCTGAGAAGACTTGAGTGCAATTCTTTCTGCAGGACCCGGTATGTTGGTATTTTGGGGTCTCAGGCAGCCCTAACCCTCCTAGGGAAGACAGTTTTCTTTTTCTGTGAATTCTTCCTAGTTTGGCACAAAGTAAATGCTTAAAAATGCATATCGATAGATTGATTTAAGAGGTAAAGAGGAGCCACAGAAAACTCAGTGGAATATTTATCTTTGCAAACCTTTGATTTTGTTGGCAGCTCCCAATTCAAATCCCACCTTCTACAGGAAGCCTTTCCCAAGCCCTCATATTTCCAGTGCCTTCCTTCTCTTACTTTTTCCTGATTATCCTGTATAAAGCTTGCTTTGTATAGATTTCTTTGCTTGTTGTCTCTCCCACTGTATTGTAAGCTCCTTGAGGATAGGGACCATTTTTTTTGCCCCTTTTTTGTTTCAACAGCTCTTAGCACACTGTCCGACATATGGAAGGCAGTTAATAAAAGTTTACTTATTAGCTGGTTGATTGAGATGAACCTCTAGCGACCAACATAGTTGACTTTCCCTTCATCTTTTCCATGAAATATATTTGTTAGGCTGTGCTAATTATACAGCTGTTGCTAACCACTTTTCTATGCTTCCTACCTGCCCCATAACAGTTGATATTGTTTCCAGGCAATGAGGTTAAGGTCACTTAAGGCTAAGGTTCAGACACAGAGCAGGGACTAGGAATTAGGGCTCCCAGTGCAAGCACTACAAAACGAGACTGAGAAACGAGCAGTGATGCTACTGCTGCTATTATTACTGCCACCACCTCTACCATCACCAGCACTACTACCACTACTATTAGCACTACTTGCACTGCTACTGCTGTAGGGGGCAGGAAATGAGGGCTTTTGGGCTAGAGGAAAAGGGAAGGGAACCCAAGGGGAAAAGGCTTGGGGTCCAGCAGGAGGGGTTGGGGGAGCTGCCTCAGTGGGACTAGTGACTGGGCCTGATGGGGGAGGGGCTGGGTCCAAAGCCATAAGAAGGGGGTCATTTAATTGGTCCCTGTTTCCTCTTTGTATAAAGGCACTAGCTTCAAGCATCTCACACTCTAAAGTTCAAGTTCGCCCAAGACAGTTCAATAAAGGCCAGCAAATAGGCGGCTTCTACCATTTTTCTTCTCTATGATAGTATGATTCTTCAAAGTCCCCAAAATAGGCCACGATTCATGGTTTTCTAATTGACAGCTAGGAAAAGCAGTGTTGCAAAAAAAAACACTAGCTTTTCCTTTTTAAGGTATCCAGAGAAGCTAAAATTTTCCCAATATTGTAGAAGACAACCCAAAGGCGAACTTTCGGGAGCCACAGGCATAGGGTCTCTAAGTCCCTTCCACCATAAAAGAAGGTTTGAAAGTAAGCCTAGAAAAACAAACAAAACAAAACAGTGCAAAAACCCTACAAAATACCTTGAGTTTTCCCAGTTCCCTAGCGCTGAGAGAATTGAAAGAATCTGGCTCACACTTCCAGATGAGGCGCCTGTCCTTGTCCTCCATTCTTCAGAAGCTGCACACAGTGTCCATGTTCTCCAACACAACCAAACAGGACAGAGAACCTGAGGTCAAGCTGAGTACCTAGCTGTCTGACCTAATGGGACCTGAGAAGTCAGACCCACAAAAGCAAAACAAAGCACAAATAACACGTAAAAAACCACACCAAAAAAAAAAAAACCACCTCTAAGCTACTTGGAAGACAAGAAAGCAATAGGGAAAAAGAGAGGCTTACATACCTTCTAGTCCCAGCTGAAGAAGAGCTTGAGATTAGCAGTGTTTCCCTGTCAGAGAACCATAAAAATGAAGAGGTACCCAAAGAGGATTAGGGTTGCCCGAGACCCCCAAATACCAACATCCTGGGTCCTGCTGAAAGAATTCCACTCAAGTCTTCTCAGCCAAAGAAAAAGTAAAGTTTATTGAAAGATATGGGGTAGACTCTTACAGAGCAAGTCTGTGCTAAGCTATTTCATGGCACTCTCACAGAGCAAGTCTCTGCTTAGCCATTTCATGGTGCTCTCACACCCCGTGGAGGGAAGATGGGACTCTATATACAGAGGAATCTAGGGGTGGTCTAGAGGAGGAGATTGGGGAGGGTCTTCAGGAGGAGTCAGATGAGGTCAGACTCCAGTAGGGAGTGACTAAGGGTGGGAAGTTGCTGGAGGCTACCTGGAGACCATAGACAATGGTGGTCCAGGCCAGTTCAAGGTTGGGAACAGGAACATTAAGGGTGGGAAACTATTGTAACAAAGGAGGGCTAAAGACTCGGGCAGAGCCACAACTTAAGGCTCATAACCTCAGGCAAATGTCTTTCCTGGGAAGGTTTACTTTCCCAGAGCCTGTACCTCAAAGATTCAAGGAGCTCAAGGGGCATCCCAGAGCCTACAACTCAGCACTACTATTACTATGTCTACTACTAGTACTGGTACTATTACTAACTAGTAATTATATAGTCCTTTAACTTTACATAATACATTAAAAATATCATCTGGGAGGTAGGAGCTATCGTTGTCCCTACTTTATAGATGAAGAAACTGAGTCAGACAGTATCCAGTGGTCTGGCCCAGGGTCACACAGCTAATAAGTATTAGAAACCAGATTTGAACTTAGGTCTCTCTGACTTCAGGCACAAGATTCTATTCACTGCATAATCTCACTTCATATATATGTGTGTGTATGTATATATGTATGTTTGCGTATGTCTATGCACGAGCATATACACACACGCACACACGCAAATGAAAACTACGACACGCATGTATACACATATGTATATATACATACATGTATATATGTGGGTGTATGCGTGTATGTAAGTATGTGTGTGTGTATGTATGTATGTATACACACTAAGTAGATGCTCTAATAGAAGTTTCTCTGTCCTTTCTAAATTTCAGCTTCCTGGGCCAAAGCCCTAATTGTTTTCCCCCAGTTGTTAATCTGCTAAAGAATCCTCTTGCTTAACAAAGAAAGACCTAAATATTTAGAGTTCCTGCTATTTGTCTTTATTTTTGCCTGGAAGGCACCTTGAGGCCAGACAGGAAAAGAGAGGTTTCTAAAGATGCATTTTCCTGGCTACCTAGTCCAATTCTGGAATGATTCCCTACCAGGATCTGGGGGTGTGGTTCTATCAGCTGTTTGCCTTCTTTCAGACTCACTTCATTTCATCCTCATCAGGAAAAATGCAAGGCAAAGGCAACAGACAGAGAAGTGACTCTAAGGTCTGTTTTTTTGAGCAAGGGAAGGAAGATGAACAAAAGGCTAATGTTCACTGAAGCAAGCTAGTGAGATTGGCCGAATAAAGGGAAAGAGAAATTAGTCCCCTGTCCCCCATCTGTTTGAAAGCCTGAGCATTGGAGGCATCTGTCAATTTCAATTATGGTTTTACCCTTGAATCTCATTATATTGCCTCCATGAGAGTTCTACTGAAAATACTCAAACCATTTTCTTGTAGGCGTTATATACCCTGTATGGGATAACCTGCAAATATACTTTTATTGCTGCAAAAGTGTAGGATTGCCTCTTCTTTTTTTCTTTCATTGTTGCTAAGGGGCTTCTCTCCTTCAGATGCATGGCAGCCTGAATAGCAGCCCTTCTCTTGATCTCATGGATCAAATATGCTTATTCAACTTCAAACTCTTTTCAAAAACAGGTTTTGATGGCTCATTACAACACAACCAGACAATGGACC
>JAQQSW010016293.1:0-11707 GCA_028646575.1 Pseudocheirus occidentalis | reverse complement strand
CTTTCTTTCTTCCTTCCTTACTTCCTTCTTCCCTCCCTCCCTCACTTCTTTCTTTCTTTCTTTCTTACTTTCTTTCTTTCTTTCTTTTACTTCCTTCCTTCCTTCCTTCCTTCCTTTCTTTCTTCCTTTCTTTCTTCCTTTCTTCCTTCCTTCCTTTCTTTCTTTCTTTCTTTCTTCCTTCCTTCCCTCCCTCCCTCCTCTCCTCCTCCTCCTTCCTCTATCCCTCCACTACCTCTTTCCTCTTTTTGTCTCTCACATGTACATACGTACATACATACATATATGTGCTTTATACATATAAGTGTATATAAACAGGAATCCCTTGTTTCATTGAGCTTTGCTTTATTGTACCTTTCAGATATCGCATATTTTACAAAATGAAGGTTTGTGGCAGCCTTATCTTGAGCAAGTCTGTTGGTGTCATTTTTCCAACAGCACATGCTCACACTATGTCTTGGTGTTACATTTTGGTAATGCTCATAGTATTTCAAAATTTTTCATTGTTATTATTATATCTGTTATGGTGATCTGTGACAAAAACAAATAAAAACTATATCTTTCTGAAAAACTTGTAACTACCCCTGTGGATAGGGGTCTTACAATCATTTAGTGAGCTTTTGTTAAGTGTCTACTACATGCTTGGCCCTACATTAATGACTGAGGATACAAAGAAAGGCAAAAGACAATCCCTGCCCTCAAGGAGCTTGCAGTCTACTGGAAGAGACAACATGCAAACAACTATGTACAAACAAGCTACATATGGGATAAATTGAAAATAATCAATAGAGGGAATGGGCTGGAATTAGGAGAGATAGGAAAAGGCTTCCTATAGCGGAGATTTGAAGAAGCTAGTGAAGTCTGGAGGAGATGATGGAGATTATTCCAAGCATGAGGGACAGGTAGATCAGGTGAACATTTTGCCTACTGCTAGGTCTATTTCTATTACATAGTAAGTATTGAGCATTCAAATAAAAAAAGAGGGGGTGGGGGAAATCACTCCAAATTTCCTAGGATTTGAAGGCAAATTTAACTATTGATAGGAATTGTCCCAAATTTGCAATATTATTTCTTATCTGTGGCAAGATGTGTGATTCAACTCCACCCTGACTTTTATTTAAAGACCCATTCTAGTTGGCCAATTCAACCATTATTTTTATCTGTTTTAGTTTCCTAGTTGCTAATATCCCCTCAATTCTTTCTCTTTTTTCCTCTTTTTGTGATCTGGCTCTATGATTTTATTGGCATAGGAACCTCCCAAGAAGGAAATACCTTCTGTCAATGCAGACCTGCAACCATTCTGTAACTTGCTGTCTTGGTGTTTCCTGAGGGTGCTAATTGGTTAAAAGACTTGCAGGGTCATAGGACTGTATCAGAGGCAGCACTCTGAATCACTCTGTCCTTGTATTTTGTTGTCCAGTTATTTCAACTGTAATCTACTCTTTGTGACCCCATGTGGGTTTTTTTTGGCAAAGACACGAGTTATTTGCTGTTTCCTTTTCATTTTACAGATGAGGAAACTGAGGCAAACAGAGATAAGTGACTTACCCAGGGTCACACAGCTGCTTAAGTGTCTGAGGCTAGATTTGAACTCAGGAAGATGAGTCTTGGCCTGGTCCTCTATCCACTGCACCACCTAGTTGTTGTCTTTGTACAGTTCATATTTAATTAGCTATATCTGTGTTGTTTCCCTCTCCCAAGTAGATTGTAAGCTCCTTGAGGGCAGGAACTGTTTCATTTTTATCTAAATCCTAAACATCTAGCTAGTATCTAGTAGGTATTCATTGAAAATTCGTTTCATTGAATTGAGTTACTGCTACTCTATTTCCTTTAGTTTGTAATCCTTTGGGGTAGAGATTCTCCCACAATCCTCAGTGGCCAGATCTTAATAGATACCAACAGTTGGTGCTTTTCTTGAGGCATTGTGGTATTGGAAAGGAACCCTAATCCATGAGTCAGGAGATCTAGTTCCTAAAGGGATAGTCACTTAGCTTGGGAGGTCATCTTGTCTAATTCCTGCCTGAATTCAATTAAATTCAGCCAACATTAATAAAGCATAGACAATGTATAAGGCTCCTGACACACATAAATCCCCTCTGTGGCCGTCCTTGACAAGCATTCACCTCTCCTTCCGAAGGCCTTCACCATCTCACAGGACAACCCGTTCAAATCCTAGTTCTTCTCCTTACAGGTTGGTTGATCTTGAATAATTTATTCCACTTTCTAAGTTTCAGTTCCCCCATCTATAAAATGGAGATTATAGTACTGGCAGGATGGTTTTAAGGATCCAATTACATATTGTCTTGTACATTTGTATAGTACCATAAAGCGTTATATAAATACAAACTTACTATTGTTGTCTGAATTTCTCCCAGTAGGGCATCATTTACTGTCTATGCTAGAGCACCTTGATTCTTAAATGGATTTGGTTCAGAATACATTAGATTTTTAAGGAATCTGAAGTTGTTTCCAGAGGCTAGGACCTCCCATTGAATTGACTCATTTCTTTATCTGTGCTTGCCTTTGCATAGACTAACTTAAAAAAAAAAATCTCTTACTCTAAATTCATTTACTTCTGAGTGGCACTTTCTTTTTAAATGAAAAACTAGTGTGTAGTTTAAAAAAAGACCCGAAAAAACTGAGACTCAGTCCTTGTTAAATTTCCCCTCCCCAATAACTGTCTCTGTAGTCAAAACTACTGTGAGTTGGTAGAATTTCCCCCCTCTAAGCCATGGGAAATTAGCCTGGGAGGTTTAGGCAAACATGACCTATAAACTGGGGGGATTGTCTGAGTGTCGAGTTTCCAGCACTTACCCTCCCTGTAACCACAGGTTTTCATAGTACAAGTGATGACTCAATCCCTAACCCTCTCCAGCCAGATAAATTGAGTTCCAATTACATTGCTACAAGTGCGTTGTCTGGATGAGACCTTAAAAACCTGTCTGCCCTTTGTGGAGACAGAGGGCCTGGCTTATCTTTTAATGGTTTTAGTCATCCTATGGAAGTTACGTGAACTTATTTTGCTTTGAATGTCAGACCTGATTCCAATCTAAGATTAGGCACCATGTCGTGCCTGTGAAAGCCATCTCCGGGGTGGGCGGCTTCCAGAATGGGAATGGGTATGTCAGACCAGGGAAGTAGTACGCGTGAGACCAAATCTAATGGCCAGGTTGTTGACGACAAGATGGCATCATGCTTAACTCAGATCCTGAGATACTCTCTCACAACAGCCCTGGGAAAGATTTCATTTCTTGGAATGTCCCAGTTCCACTTAAGGCAAAATATACTGACCACTTCCCATGTAAACTTTTTGTGGAGAAGCCATTCATGTACTTTTCTGTGACTGGGAATTGAAAACGGACACACTGAATGAAAACCAGGATTCTGGGCCTCTTTTTACTTGTCAAGGAAGCCAGGGAAAATAAACAAGCTCTGAATAATCTAATATTGCAACAAAATGAGCTGCATCCTTTCCTTTCCTAAGATGTCAGAACTCAGAAAAAGAAGTACATCTTTTCCACACGGAAAGTTCAAATAATTTCCAAGTTCTCGACAATATCAGTTTCTTCATAACCATCCTTCTGCAAATTTGGTCTGTCTCTACCATGAGCACATACAAAGAGATACTATTTCATACATTGGTGTGGCCATCATTATGTTGGGGTGTGTGCATAATCACCCTAAAGGTAACCATTTCCATGGAATAAATTAACTAATAGCAAGTAGACTGTTGAAAATATAGTCTTGAACCAATCTCCCCCTCCACCCACTTAGTCACCGCCTTACAGGCAAAAACCTGCACAAACACGGGATGAGGGTGCTGCTCAGGCCCCCTGCTTATGTGACTTGGCCCTGTCGCCTTGTCAGCCTGTTGGGGACCCCCTGGAGCCAGCAGGATTCCAGCTGCATGGAAGACTCATTTAAGAAAGAAGCACGCTGGGAAGTTCCAGCTTTTCCTTTCTGAAGAGAACGCCAGGGTGAATTCTCCATCTTGGTAACTCCTAAATCTTGTTCCTCCCCAGGAGAGCCAAAATGATTGTATGGGTCCACTGGAAGAGGTTCACCAAGCCCCACTGGAATGGAAGAGAAAGTAAAAGCCTCAGGAGGCCCCTGAGAATTACAGTGGTTGAAGTAAAGAAATGAAGTATTGCCATGTCAGCATGCATCACGAATGCAGATGGAATGATTTATATTTTCCACAAAGATGCAATGGGCCACAGTTCAGCATCTTGCTGAGAACCTGTCTCTTACCGTGACATATAATTTTCAGAAATGCTTGACATTATTAACCACACCCCATGGCACTGTCAACTTTTAGATGTGAGGCTTAAAAAAGGAGTAGTATTCCATGTAGGGGTGGAGTGCATAGGGGAGGGGGCAGTATGAAATGGTCTCAGTGTAAGACATGTAAAGTTCTGTGGCATCCTGTCCTCTTAAAAAAAATGATATTGAAATACAGCATTAGCTCAAGTCCAGAGGATCAAAACACATCACAATATACCAGTTTTTACAACATTCCTAGGCATCTTAAGTTATCTCTAGAGTGAGCAAGATACTCTCAAAAGTGAATCTAGTTTACTTACAGTGCCATGGCACTTAAGTTATGTAGCAGATTTTGAAGTTACACATCAGAAGTCACACACACCCAAATATGCATCGTCCTCCTTCAAAGTAGTTGCCTTGGGGGGATGGCCACTTTTCCCATGATGTTGTCAGTTCTCTGGAGCTGCCTTTTGTGAGGAATTGTCTCTAGAGTCTGCAGGGTATTAATTCTCTTGCATAACCTTAATTGGGGGCAAATCATTATTTTCTAAGCATAGGTTGGATTTTAGGAAAATAGGCAGAAGCTGGTGAATATGTTAGGTGGTTGAAACCAAAGGATCATCATACAAGGCAAATTTCCTTGTGTAACTCTGGAGGTGAGAACAAATGAACTTGCTTTAAGGTGGGTTTTTGGTTTGTTTTTTGTTTTAGCAATCATTGAAATAAAAACTTAAGCATTTAAAAATATTTTAAAAGATATCTTTTCTATGGATACATAAGAAAAATTTGCCTTGGAATTAGGTTTTGATTTTTTTTTTGCTACGTTAAATATCCTACCATTGGGGTATATTTTGGGGCAACCAATACATTATATGCAGTATTCATTGGGGCAACCCCACTATGACCATCACCCTTGTGCATGTGCAAGTGGGCACACGCTTGCACATGCACACACATACATACACAAGCACACATTTATGCTAGCCTTTCAGGCGCTAAAACAGCATATTTTATTAGGTTTTCCCTCTCCCATTTGGGAGAATAACTGAAAAACTCTGAGAACTCCATAAGATAGCCCCAAGTGAAGAGAGGGTCCAGGAAACCAAATGACAGTGCTTTTTGTGACCCAGTCAGCTATGAACTTCCTTTCATTGCTTCTCTTGATTGAGAGTCATGTTGATTTAGGAGTGCATGGTAGGGAAGATCTGGCCTCCTGACCTTCCATCCCTAGAGACCTATAGGAAGTCTGAGGAAAGAGGTGGTAAGTATGGTCACTGTTTATTTTGATTTTTTATTATTTATCTTGCATTTCTATATTAAATAAGTGTCCTTGGCACTATTATGACATCCTGTGATTTTTACTATAATTGGTTACATGGTTCAGAGGAAAAGGGGAGCCTGAGAACCATTGGCTAAGGACCCAAAATAGTCACCCTGAGTCATAATTCATATATGTTTGTGAATGACATACACACTATGTGAGGGGAGGGGAGTAATCTCATCAATGTCCAAGCAGACAACATAGTGCCATGATGCCAAAAAGATTGGGAATGTTTGCTCTATAGAAACTGTCTCTTGCTTTGGTGGAGTTTAGATTGCATAGATGCAAAGAGGAGGAAAGTGGTGATGGGGAAAATGGACAGTATTTCCTTTTAGAAAGAAATGAAATAATATCTTAGAAAGCCAATATAACAAACAGACCGAAGTTAGGAAAGAGAACTACCAGAGTTGGTGTCAGTAAAAGACCTTTATGAACAAATAGTTGGAAAAGAACCAATGTGTTAGAAGACTGGGACCACCATGACAATCTCCCTTTAAGGGAGATGGCAGTTTATGGGAGCTATGCATGGAAACCACTGTTGTAAGATTGGGCCTGATGGTTTTGAGGCCATCATGGCCTGTCTCCCCTTAGGGGAGGCTGTAAGCTCATAGATCATACTCAGAAAAATAACAGACAATTACATTTTTGAATGTTGGTACATCTGTGTCTCACAAATAATATTTTGTCTACCATCAGCTTGTTTTTCCCTGATAACAACCCCCCCAATAATATTTTGCTCTGACTCCTGACATACAAGTTGGTCAGCTCCAGGAAGGCCATCTAAAATCATAGTACAAGAACTCCCCTCTCAGAAGGGTGCTTTGAAGCACTCCCATCCAGGAGAAGCCCTCCTTCCTGCTAGTGCACACTCTCCCTTTCAGCAGAGTACTCCTTCCTACTGGAGTACCCCCTTCCTGCTGAATGGACCTGTGTTTCTGGGCTCCCCAACCCAACAGTGCCACTATGTGAGTCATACCTTATGTGAATGTACATGCTTGAGTTTTATGCTAGGTCTGCTTTTCCTCTCTCTCCTTCTCCCTCTTCCCCATTGCTTATAATGAAACTTTACATTGAACTGATTCCTGTTGTTTTGCATGTTATTCTCAGAACCTGAACTCATTAAGGGGCTGTTTTTCCTTACATCTCTGACTGGCCCATGGGTTTTTCTTTGAACATAAACTGGATACCCAGACAAGGACTTAAGCTATTGACAGCTAAATTTACCCTGGGGAAAGAGGGCACCATGAGCCCAGCTGTACAAAGCAAGGGCCCATAGGAGAATCCCACGTCCTCCTAGAGAGACTGTCACAGAGGCTGCCAGACAACTGTCACAAAACGCCAGGTCTGGGTTAAAATATCATGTGGACCCAGACAGATAATACTCCTGAAAAATGTAGATACAGCAAAAGCAGAAGTCGCAAACGTTTTCCTCCTAATACCTAAGGACTCTGTCTGTCTCTGTGTATCTATCTACCTGTCATCCGTCAGTCTGTCTATTTCTCTGTCTATCTACTATCCACCCATCTATCTGTCTGTCTAGCAATCTGTCCATCTAGCTATCTGTCTATATCTATCTGTCTGTCTGTCTATCTATTCATAAACAATCAGAGTCTCTACTATCCTAAGGTTTGGGAATCTTTACTCTTATAATTGGTGTGGTGGAAGAGAACAGAGACCCAGTAGTATTTCAAATTCAGTGATAGTCCCTGACAGATGTCCATTCCTTCTCTCCTAAAGATATAAGCGCAATCCAAGTAAGTCCTGCATTGCAGAGAGCCCATGGGCCAGGGGATGCTAAGGATTCACTTGATCATGAAATCCAGATCAGCCAAGTGGGAAATGAATAGAAATGTATGCCACCAGCTAATGTATTCCTTCTAGGGCAATAGATTTAGAGCAAGAAATCCAAGAGATCATCTAGTCTATCCTCCTCTTTAAAAAAAATCTTCATCCATTAAAAAAGAAGGTTGGGGGTGCAGAGAGATGAAATAATGTAACCCGCAGCAATGTAAGCTGTATTATAAGTGTCTGAGCTCAGATTTAAGGCGAGTTTTCTGATCCAGCACTCTCCCCATTAGTCCCTTTATGTGAGGTCGCCTTTATGTGTCATTACTGTTATTAACACATGGTCCTGAATGTGCTCCTTATTATCTGTGTAAGCTCTGCAGTCAGAGACTCATGGGCCATTGCTTTCTCATCTGTAAAGTGGAGGAGGTAGAGGCAATGATGCTGAAGATCTATGGTCTATAGTCCTTTGACTTATGATGATAAGAATAAAAACAATTAAAGACATGGGGAGTAACAATCACTTCTTTCATGGGTAAATTTCAAAAAAGAAAGGTCTGGAGAAGCCTTGGTCTGGCAAATGCAACTGCATCCATCCCTAAGCTTTTTCTTAATATGTTTATAGAGCAAGCTCAGCTCAAAATCTTTTATACTCAGGAGGCTGGACCAAGAACTTTGAATAAACCAGTATTTTCATTCATTTCATTTGATTTTTTGTGCTGATAGTGTTTGATTCTATTGTAGATGGAGAATTTTTTGTAACTTCTAAATATTTCAGATCCTTATGTTAATCATTTTCCATTTTGCTACTATGACTTTCAAATATGTTAAAATATTTAATTGAAAACTTTGAAACAGCAGAGTTTAACTCCAGCCTGAGTTATATCATAGACAGGATACTTGGAGATGGATATACTGTTACTTACTACCTCACAGCTCTTGCTATAGCAACACAAATGTAGCATTGTCTTTCCAGCCCTAATCAATCTTCCTTTCATAGACAACTGATGGTACAGCAAATGGAGCACTTGGCCTGGAGTCAGGAAGGCCTAAGTTCAAATCTAGCCTGAGATACTAGCTGTGTGGCCCTGGGCAAGTCACTTAACTTCTGTCTGCCTCAGTTTTCTCAGCTATAAAATGGGACAGTAATAACCTTCCAGGCCTAGATGAGATAACCCTTGTAAACCATTTCGCAAACTTTAAAGCATTATATAAATACTAGCTGGTGGTGGTGGTGATGGTGTTGTAGTAGTCATCATCATCACCATCATCACCATCATCATCACCATCATCATCACCATCATCATCACCATCATCATCACCATCATCACCATCATCACCATCATCACCATCATCACCATCATCACCATCATCACCATCATCACCATCATCACCATCATCATCATCATCATCATCATCATCATCATCATCCTCATCCTCATCCTCATCATCATTTCTTCTCAGAGCCATAGCTTGGAATTTTTTTGAGCAATATAATATATCCCTAGGCTAAGTGGGATAAAAGTTTCTCTTAAGTCAACTTTTAATATAAATTCTACTGCTTGGAGGGGGGATAAAGAACCTAGGACAGGGATAGGCAAGGAGGAATTCATCTGAAGTGATACTTTTAGGGGTAAGAAAGTGTCTCCTGGTGGCTTATTGTTTTTGCCAATTACTCTGAATGAGATAGTAACCACAGTGCCTAAGGATTGTAAGAGCTATTGACCCCCTCTACATTTCAGCATCTTGTCATGACCCCCATACTAGTCTTGGCTCTGTTCCTCTTTGCCTTTACATAAATGTCCTTACATCTCGGTATCTATCCCATGGTCACTTACCATTTTACAATCACTCCTGTCTATGCTTACCTCTTATTTGCATGAAGGGTTAGGATAAGTGGTAATATGGCATATAGCACTGATTTAATTGTCTCTGGATATTTTATTCATTTGGCTGATTGAGAATCTCAGTGTTTATTTTATGTTAAAGGTGAAAATATTGCTTTTTATGTAAGATGAAAAATTCTAGTTATGATAATTGGCTCAGAAAAAGTATGCATCGTAAATTCTTTATCAGCTCTTTGACAAAAGAATTCAAAACTTTACCTTGATTTGTCTAGGATTCTCTCAGATGGAAAGCCTCACTTAACTTTGCTTTGATTGCTAATCTAGTGTGTTTAACATAGAAGTCAGTGAATGGCATGCACTTTTTAATGTTCAGTTTTACTTTCACTCTGCAAGAATATTTAATAGTTATTCTTGGAATGCAATCTAAAGAAACATTATTGTATCTTTATGTTTTCAAAGCACATTTATACAGATAATGAATATTGAAATGGTCTCTTTCAGTTAGCAGATGGTTGATTTCTAGGGATTTTGTCGACCAGGGAAAAATGAAATTGACCAAGAGTTGACCATCATTGGAGGTCTCCCAAGTGGAAGGTGGATGATCATTTGGTGGGATATTGCAGGTGGTATTTATGCTTTATGTAGGGGCTTAATTAAGGGGGCCTTAGAAATTCTATGATTCTGGGCATGACTAAAAGGATTTCTTTACAAAATGTTTGGAAATGGATGTGAACCCCCTGTAAATTTTCTAGGCAAGGAAGACTATCTGAATGTGTATTAAAAACTCTATTCAAGATTTGCGTCATAGTAGCAAGGTATAGATTTTCATGGATGTAAGGGAAAATGTGGAAGAACAGAAAGGTCAGGGGTAAAAGCTTGGAAGAGGACCCAAAATATTAAGCTGAAATTTACTCACCAGAAAAGGGACAAAGTAGAGCTTTTAGTAGAAATGCTAGTACCCAGGGTAAGCCTGGCAAAATGATCCTCAAGCAACTGGAACAAAAAGACCCCTCAAATCAATTTTAAGGCAATAATTGGGGGTTGGGTGAGAGATCTCAGGGAGACATTTCAACATGTAACAGGAAACCCCATTGGGGGAAACCCTAGGAGCTACACAAGTATAGAGGGATGGAACTGGACCAGGAAAAAACCTACTTAGGGTACAGTCCTTTCCATTCTCCCTAAGGAAGAGTTCTACTTTCTGTCTTTCTACCTCAGATAATGATTCTGGGTAACTAGGAATTAAATTTAATTGCTTTTACCTGTTAAAGATGGTCAGCACCTTTTAAACTTCAGTTGTAGGGGCGGCTAGGTGGCGCAGTGAATAGAGCACCGGCCCTGGAGTCAGGAGTACCTGAGTTCAAATCCGGCCTCAGACACTTAACACAAAAAACTAGCTGTGTGACCTTGGGCAAGTCACTTAACCCCAACTGCCCTCCAAAAAAAAAGCAAAAAAAAAATTAAACTTCAGTTGTTACTGTTATTCAGTCATTTCAGTCATGTCTGACTCTTTGTGACCCCATTTAGGGTTTTCTTGGCAGAGACACTGAAGCGGTTTGCCATTTCCTTCTCCAGTTCATTTTATAGATGAGGAAACTGAGGCAAACAGGGTTAGGTTACTTGCCTTGGTGACTCTGCTTAATTATGGCTGAATAGTCTAAATTAGGAAAAATAGACTAAATAGGAAAATGGAAAGCCTACCAACGGAATTTGATTTGGAAAGGAAGATTATAAAGAGCTAATTACACAGTGAGATTTTTAAAAACCACCTCTACCTTATTCACTATCAAGTTCTCTTGGGAGACAGGGGTTGTGCAGAAGAGCATGTTATAGTTTGTACACAAAATTACTTATGGAAAGACTTTATTTGTACTCATGAATAGGAAGACATATATGGTAGAACCTGGTATAGAGGAGAGAGTCATTTTTGGATATCAGGAATGAGTCCTAGGTGGTCGCTAGGTAGTGCAGTGAATAGAGCACCAGCCCTGGAGTCAGGAGGACCTAAGTTCCAATCCGGCCTCAGACACTTAACACTTACTAGCTGTGTAACTGTGGGCAAATCACTTAACCCCAATTGCCTTACTTCCCCCCCTCCCCACTCCAAAAAACAAAAAAAAAGTATGAGGAGTGAGTCCTAAGAGGCAGGACATCTGAATTCTAATATGGTCCTGTATTAGCAAGTACCCTAGAATGTGCAAGGTGGCTGCTAGCACAGGTTCTTAGATCTGCTTTTCTAAAGGAAAGCAACTCAAGATGGGTTAACAATCTTTCTTTAATCAAACAAACATATCATTTACCTAGTTCAGGGGGAAAACTCAGAACTCTGAACTCCAGAGAATACAAACACAAGTTACAAGTACAAGTTACAAACACAAGTTACAAGCAGACCAAGAAACAGATCAGCAGATGGGCTTCCAACCATCTGACCATCACATCCATTACCTATTCAAGTTACCAGAGAGGGAAGCATCAATATCTGGGTTTTTCAAAG
>JAQQSW010016292.1:0-11707 GCA_028646575.1 Pseudocheirus occidentalis | reverse complement strand
TTTTTTTTTTTTGGAGGGCAATTGGAGTTAAGCAACTTGCCCAAGGTTACACGGCTAGTTTTGGTGTTAAGTTTCTGAGGCCAGATTTGAACTCAGGTCCTCCTGACTCCTGGGCTGGTGCTCTATTCACTGCACCACCTAGCCGCCCCTTGTTTTGTTTTTTTCTTTTTTTTTCTTTTTTTTATTTTTATAAATGAAAATATATTAAACAGAAAGGAAGGCTAAGATCTTTAGATAAAAGGAATCATGTACCAGTTCGCATTTATTTTGTCCCATTAGGTTTTAATCTATTTTTCCCACATTGCCTCATTGGTAAGCCCTGGGAGGTTGGTGCTAATATTACCCAATTTATCAGTTGTGGAACAGAAAAATTATGAATGTAAGATTACACTGCCAGTAAGTATCTGAAGAGAAATTTTACCAGTGCCTCATCTCTCTGCTATGTCACACTACTTTCTAGAAAAGATATAATAATCAGAGAACATTTCTTTTGACCAACTATGGCCATATGAGATCCTTGATCTCAAGCTGGAAGGAACCTTAGAGGCTTTCTAATCCAATTCCTTAATTTTATAGATGAAGATTCTGTGGTTCAAGGAAATAACAACTTGTCTACAGTTGAACAGTTAATGTCAGATGTAGGATTTTAATCTAGGCTTTCTCATTCCAGAGCTAGGGCTCTTTCTACTGTACCATGGTTAGTATGTGATTTACAGTTTTACCAAATGTATTTATTAGGAAAATTATTTTTCTCTTCTGGGGAAAAATTAATTTTCTTCACTTAAGAAATTAGAGCCCCAGGGCATGAAATATTTTCAGTTGTTTGACCTTTATAAAAGTATGTAATTCACTCTCTAGTCATTAGTAATATCTCTAAATCAAATAATTTTATTGGGTATTGTGAATCTAGGAATCTTGAGATGCTAGCATTTGGGCATTAGGTTGAAAAGGAGGGAGGGAGCTTTGCCACTTTGTGCTAAAAACTTTCAAAGGCTTATACAAACACATTCACATGACTAAACTATTTCTGCAGCAAGTCTTCAGTGGTACTGAATATATCACTGAGTCCAAGGAGGTTGGAACAGCCACATTTCCCATCAAATACCCCTCAGGCTAATGTTGAAATCTTGTGATTCCTTTCCCTGTCCAGTGCTTTCTTTTTTAAAGTTGATTTTAATCTGAATTCTCTTTTGTCAAAATGGTTGATGATTAAAAAAAAGAAAAAAAAACCCTGTATCTACCTTGGGTTGTCTACTGTTAACTATTTTTTCAACCCTAAAATGTCCCATCCTGATTTCTCACACACAATACAACATTTTGGAAGAGTACTCTTAACGGTATCAAGTCTCATTCTCATATTCTCATTGAAGTATGTCACAGTTGGCACCAGCACTTTCCTGTTGAGAATAATCAATGGAGTACCTTAACTACTAGACCATAATAAATAATGTCCTGATTGAATAGTCCCTTCAATTAGTGCAACACTCCCTCATTCTTTTTTGAGGGCCTTAAACATCACTTTGACCACACCTTTAGTGCATTCTGCTCCTTGTCTTTTTCTTAGATGATAAGGAATACAAATCTCTCTATGTACTTTTTTTACCTTTTCAAAAAATCCCCTGAAAATTATATTCTCTACTCTCACCCAAATAATTTGTAGTTATATAAATATTGTAATGGAGTAAAATTTATACTTTGGGCTTACATTTGAATGTAAATAAAACAATAATAACACACTTTTTATTAGAAATAAATTTGAAATTGAGTCTAAAAATAAAAACAATTTGTTGTCTAACAATGAAAACTTTATTTCCCTGGTTGCTTTTGAGCTCAAAATATTCAAATATACCTCTGATCTTCTCTGTTTGGATCTGGTACTGTCAAATTATTAGTATCCATGATTTTGGAACTAGAGATAGAGCAATCTATTTTAATTTTTGCTTTTTTAGAGGGACTCAAATATCACAATATTTTTGTGTGTTTCTGTGCATGTGTCTCTATGCACCTGTGTGTGTGTGTGTGTGTGTGCTTAACTATTTTCAAAGGATAACTAAAACTTGCTGTGACTTTGCAATTACTTAGCTATGTGATTTCTGGCATGTTACTCAGCTATAAAATGAGTAGTGGCCTAGATGATCTCTATAGTGTTATTTCTAGCCATAAAGACCTATGATTCAAAAAACAGTTATTTTTTCAAACTGTTGGCAAATTACCTGTAAAACTAAAAATTTGTTATCTAGTGTCCCTGAACTTATTATAAATTATTATATACTGTTTTAATTAATTAGCTAAATGATATAATTATATATTAATAATATAATATACTATGTATAATACAAATAACATTATATAATTAATGTTATATACTATTATACATTACATATTGCATGGTTAGCATTTCCATGATATCCATATAAGAAGAGGGAAAGCTACATAATTTCATAGTCTATTTCAGAGAGTTGAAGTGACCCATTGAAATCATAGGATGGATATGTATCATGAGACACTACAAGTACCAGGATGAAAAGAAAACAAACACACAAATCAAATTTGGTTCCTCCTCTGGCTACTGAAAGGACCTTGGACTACATCACTTTTTCGAAATATGACAATTTCATGAACTGACCATTTAAGCTTTGTGTACAGTATTTTAAGTGGAAGGGGGAGAGAAACAGTAGAAGACAAAGCTAGAGGAGATGAGGAAGGAGAGAGAAGAGATGAAATGATCAAGAAAATGAGGTGATAGGGGAATAGATATCATTTTGGCAAACTTTCCCTTTAATAACTATATTGATTATTAAGTCTTGTGTTAATTCTTGGTTTTGTTCACATTAACAATGTCCCCTGTTGCCAACTTGGAGAGAAACAAAGAGAAGAAAAGCAGGGGAAAACCACAACCAACCAATCAATTAAATATCATACTCATAAGATACCCTTGATTTTTAAAAAGTGGAAGGTGGATTTGGGACTTCATAAACCTACAAAATACCATGCTAGCTCATCTGCCACTGCTTATGTTCAGGATAAAAAAGGTGAGGATAGAAATGAGAAATGTAGTCCTATTAGATAAAAAGTGAGAGAACTGAACCTAGTTCTGTTTTACTTTGCTAATAAAGCATAGTATAAAACACACTATTCCCTTCTTCCCCCTTTTCATCTATTCTTTCTTTCTGACTTTGACAATAGTAAACTTGTATCATGAAAAGATTGGGGTGGGTCTATTTTATTCCTTTTCCTCTCTTCTTTAACTGAGGATGTCATTGTGTTAGATTACAGAAATGATTGCTTTAAACCAGTAAGTTACAAATACAACATTTGGGGTTGTCTCTTGAGAAAAACCTACCAGAAGTAGTTATTATCGAGGAACTTGGGAAAACACTTTATGTTGCAACTTTTATACTATACTGAGCCTTTAAAAATGTTTTTCTCAGGGCAGCTAGATGGTGCAGTGAATAGAGCACTGGCCCTGGAGTCAGGAAAACCTGAGCTCAAATCCTGCCTCAGACACTTAACACTTAATAGCTGTGTGACCTTGGGCAAGTCGCTTAACCCCAATTGCCCTGCCTTCTCCCCCCTTCAAAAAAGCAAAAAAAAAATCTTTTCCCACCCCCTCTACTTTTTCTTATTATGACGGTTATTATTCATACATCAGCACTTTGAGGGATCTATGGTCTGCTCAACATGAGCACTTCATCTGGTAAGACACAAACAGCCTCTGGTTGCTCTATACAACATCTGTCTATGTACACAGAGGATTCACTCAACGTAAAGAGGGTCCGGCTCTGGATCACTTGACATTCTGTGGATACTAATGGGGCACATGGGTGATTCATTGATTATCACTCTTTTTTCCTTTTTTGACCAGATCGTCATCAGATCATCATAATTTGGGGGGCATTATCTCCCTAGAGATAAGTGTCTTTCTGAAACATCAACAAAAAGACTATTCCAATGACTCTGTATGGTTCTTAGCTACAGAATTCCTTCTACCCTCAGTCTCTTTCCTTCCTCTGATTGGAAAGGGAAGAGAGCTCTCTTCCTAAGAACCTCCTTTTAAGGGGACACACAGGTCAGCTATCTCTTCATTTTCTGCATAACTTACACTCCTCTGGATTTCTCTGTCATGCCCTTGTGTTGGACACCTTTTCCCTCCTACTTTCTGCTTTTCAGCTTAAAACAATGGTCCTCGAGTAATGAAGACAAGGGTTGAAATCCAGCCTCAGACATTTCCTAGTCATATGACTCTTTACAAGTCACTTTAACCTCTATTTGTCTCAGGTTCTTCAGCTGTAGAGTGAAGATAATCACAGCACCTACCTCACAGCTGCTTTTGTGAATATCAAATGAGATTGTATTTGTAAAGCCAAGTGCTTGATACAGTACTTGACAGGTGGTATTAACTGTATAAATGCATATTCCCTACCAATCCTTTTTGTAGATTATTTACTCCCGTTAATAGTAAACTTGAAGGAACTGTCTTTTGTCTTTCTTTATAGCCTCAACACAGCGCAATATATGACATATACTAAGTGCTTAATAAATGTGTACTGATTGACTGGCCAGACTCTGAAGAATTAAAGTTGAGGGTCACCTAAAGATAGGAGTGCTCTACTAAATGTTTAACTTAACAACTGAATCTCTGGGGAAAAACATATCATATATATGTATGTATGTACATGTGTATATGCATGGATGCACTTATAATTAATTTGCACTACTAACATTTTCCCATAATTTTCTGAAGACTAGACATTTAGCAATTCAATAAATCAAACTCTGACTTGTGGCATTTACTGAATAACTTTTAATAGCCATCTCTGCTTAAAAGAAAGATGCCCTAAAGAAAGGCATTTTCCTAAAATGGACAGTTCCATGATACGTGTGAGCAGGATGCAACATATTACAAATGAGATTATTAAGATGAAAAGTCAAATATATAAAATCACTAAAACCAGAAACTTTGGTATAATCCAGGTATATAGTACAAATAGATTTGGGAGATTAAACATGTCCTAATGGCTTTGAACCAAAACAAAAATAAGTTGTGAAGATGATACTTGAGCAAGAATATTATTTTCAAATATTGACTTCAGCTGATCAATATCTACTAATTGTATATTTAAAATGTTGTATACAGAAAGGTTATATTCAGGGGACTGTTAAATAGACCAGTCTGGCTATATGCTGTTGGAAGGGGGGATTGTGAAAAGAATAAGCATTAATATAGTCACTACTATATTTTAGACCCTGTGGTAAATACTTTACAAATATTGTTTTTTTCATAATATTCACATGTACTTTAAGATAATAGTCCTAATATGTGTTATGGACTGATAATAATAATAGGAAAGACTTTTATTCAGTTGTTTCTAACTTTTTATGTTATTTGGTTTTTTAAAATTTTTTAAATTTTTTTTGCTTTTTGGAGGGCAGTTGAGTTTAAGTGGCTTGCCTAAGGTCACACGGCTAGTTTTTGTGTTAAGTGTCTGAGGCTGGATTTGAACTCAGGTCCTCCTGACTCCAGGGCCAGTGCTCTATTCACTGAACCACCTAGCCACCCTGATATTTGGGGTATTTTTTGGCAAAAATATTGGAATAGTTTGTCATTTCCTTCTCCATCTCATTTTACAGATGAGAAAACTGAGGCAAACAGGGTTAAATGACTTCCTTATGGTCATACAATTGGTAAGTGTCTGAGGAGAGATTTAAACTCAGGTCTTCCTGACTGTAGGTCTGGCAATCTATCCACTGTAGCACCTACCTGCCCCATAATAACTGTCATTTATGTTGGTTTCAAAGCTTACAAAATGCTTAAAATGCACCATCTAACGGGATTGGAGATAACTGTGAATATGGAAAAAACAATCAGGTAAGTGGGAAAGAAAGAGACCTGATTTCTAGTACCAGTTCCACTCCTTAGTGCTTTTGTTTGTCATTTGTGCTCAAAAGGGACCAAAATGACATCTTAGTATCAGCATCAATGGAAAGGCAATGTACTTGCCTTTAGGCAACCTCTCTTGGTCTCATTTTTTAAAACTATAAAGTAGGGATACTATTACTTGACCTGACTTCCTCACAGGTTTGTTATGAGAACAAAATGCTGTTGTAGAAGTGGAATCACTTAAAAAACTTCGAACAAACATGTTTAAGTATTGAATCTATTAGTGGAATGTAAACTCTTTGAAAACAGGAGCTAATTTTGGTTTTTCATTTGTATCTCTAATGCCCAGCCCAGTGCTTAGTTGAATTTGGAGGGAAATAATATAACCAGGCAAGTAAATATGATTCAGTCCACCTTTAAAGCCTGAAGTCTCGTTTCTGTGGGATTCTGGCCTCTTATTTCTCAGCTTTTGAAAATGTTTCTCTCTCTCTTGATGTCTTTTCCTCCTTGTTTAGAACCCCTGTCTTAGATTTCAGAAAGGTACAAGGCAGTTTCACCCTCTCACTTCACATTGAACAAAAAAGGCCACAACATGAGTTCCATGGTAGATCTGTCATAGACAAATCAATAGAAAAGCCATGTTAATGCCCAAGCACTGCTCTTCTAAGCACTAGGGACAAGAATGAGTCAGTGTGTCCTGTCTAGTTGACATTAGCAAACTGTTTATGCACAGTACACATTCCTTTGCTCTGTATTTACATAGCTTAATGGGGTTTTGAAAGGTCAAAATCAGAGTTGTAGACATTTTGGAACTGTGAATTACATACAGTGGCATTGTTGAATTCTTAATTATATTATTAAAGGGCTTATACAAGGTTAGCTTTCCACCAAAGACTAGATTGGGCATGGTGCACATTTATTTAAAACTTTTAATGTGGCTTTTATCTTTCAAGCCAATAGACCACTGATGGGGCTTAAGTAGTGCCAAATCCATTCCAAATTAGAGATTGTTCCTCCTGCAACACTGTCTTCCTTTTTAATGGCCTGTTGAAGCTTTTATTTTGTTTGTTAGTCTAATTGTGGGTTACAATGAATTATCATTGGCAGAAGAAAGATGTGTCAGTGTGTATGCATTAGGCTAAGATGTTGATATTGTAGAATTGTTTAAATAAATATGATTACATTAAAGTAATGATTGAGATTGTTTTTCTTTTATGGATAGTACAATAAAGCTATAATAAAAAAAAACTTTAAAAAAAATTAGTGACCCAAAAGTCAAAGAAATTGAGGGTACCGATGAGGTTATAAAGTTTGTCTTAAAAAAAACAATCATTTTGCTTCACCATTTTTTGCTTTCATTTTGATTTGGTTCTCTTCTGAATCTGTTTTGAAGGGATAGCTTGCGACAAAGCTTGTGTTTTCTTAGGCTATTGATATGGGGAACAGAAGAAGTAATAAGGAAATTGAATCATTAGGAAATGTTAGCAGCAATACGGTACATTTAGTGGGATAAGTAGAATGTTTGTATGTCAAATGAGTTTTTGAAACTATTTCAAGTTTTAACAAATTTTCCTTATTGTCATTTCATAGAAGAAAAATAGGATGATTGGGTGGTAGTATGTCAGGAATTAGAAAGAAGGGTAAGAATTTGTAACATTTAAGTGACCTTCTATTATATAAAACATTTCCCCAGTGTGGCTGACCAAATATTATTTGATGATAATAAGTAATAGGTTACATATAATTTTTCTGAATGGAGAAGGTGAATATTTTAATAACTAGAATCTCATACTTGAAAAGTAATATGTATTATATCTGCACCATGCCGTATTTTTTTAATTAGAGAGCCATTAGATTGATGTTTTGTATTATGGCATATTATAAAAGAAGTATGCTAATGCATGGTTGAAAGTATCACTAAATATATAACACAAATTAATTTTAAAAATTCAAATATAAATTGAAGGTGTTGGGCTATATGACCTATATTAATCAGTCAATCCACAAGATTTTTTTTGATTGCTTACTATATGCCAGGCATTGGTCAAGTGCTGAGGTTTTAAAGATGAAAGTGAAAGAGTCCCTGACCTTAAGGAGATTGTCTTCTAAAGGAGAAGACAGCTTGCACCTGCCACTTATATATCTATGATTTTTATAATTCTACTGTCAGCTAAAATATAAGGTCATTTAAATAATAAAAGTTCTTATACCTGTATGCATATTTATACATGGTGCCCATCCCCTACTTTAGGTTCCATGTGTATAAGCTTTCAGTGATCTTAATGAGAAGGAAGTCTAATATGTCATGCACTAATTTTTTAAAATAAATGTGAAATTGCTCTAGGTTACTAGCAATAGAGAAATGCAAATTAAAATAACTCTAAGATATCACTTTCTGCCCAGAAAACCATCAAAGATAATAAAAGTTAATAATAACACTTGATGTCAAAGAGGCTATGGAAAGATAGGCTCACAAATACACTGGTGTTGGAACTATTCTTTGCTTATACCCTTCTGGAAAGAAATTTAGAATTATGCTAAGAAGTCACTGAAATGACTTACCCTTTAGTTTAGAAATCTTTTATCTAGTTAGATACTCCTTGGAGAATAAAGTCATAATGAGGAATTCTGTATGTACCAAAATATCTGTTGCATTACTATTTGTAATAACAAAGAACAAGAAATACAATAGTGCTCATCAACTGGAGAACTGATATTTAAAATGTGGTGTATTAATATAATGACAAAAATGGCTATGAAGAATTCAGACACTAGGAGATTTATATGAATTGATGCAGAGTGAAATAGCGTAACCAGAAAACAGTATATATAATGACCTCAACAACTTAAATTGAGAGAACAATATGACAAAACACAATACTGCATAGTTTTAATGACCTAGTCTGTTCCTAGAGAAAAGTTGAGAAAATCTCTCTCTCTCCCTTCATGGCAGAGGTGGGGAAATACGGGAATGGAATACTGCATTTTCTCTCAGATATGATCAATATGATGTTTGATCTAACTTGTTGTTTTTCAGGTTTTTTTTAATCTTTCTTACAGAAGAAATCTTGCTGGGTAATGTCTGGGGGAAATATATATTTGAAAAAGAACATGTTATAAAAGAAAAATGCATTATTCAATAAATGTAAGTATCCATCAATAAAACTTAAAATAAAGCAATATTGAAGGAAGATAAGTAACATCTAAGCTGAGTACAGGTTCAGCAAAGTCTGAGTCATTTTCTATTTGTAGAACACAAATAAAAAAATGTGTCCGCTTAAACACAATCAGATTTCCTATGGACAATTTTGTTTTACTTCTGGCTGTCACTTAGTGGTCAGTGGTAGGATTTGCCAGTCATTTAAACAGAATGATCAAGTGGTCTACTCCAATTACTGACTTTTCGTAGACCAAAAAGAACATAATTGAGTAGATGTGGCTGTTTTTTAATTTACTTGTTGTTGTCTTGAGATTAGCTTTTCTCCTTAATGTGATCAGTACAAAATTGATGGCTTGACACCACACACAGTCCAGCCAAGAAAAAAAAGTAAATGAATGAACTCTTTTGAAGGAACGTTATGCAACCTCATTTTGATGGAGATATCAATAAAGCTCTACTCCAATGGTGGTGGCATGATTACCATGGAGTAACATAGACCTTATCCATAAATGCAGTATCCCTGATCATCACTAAATTAGCATTCTTTTTTATGAAGACTTCCTACTGGTAAGGTTATGGCATTATAAGTTTTCCTAAGGGGCACAGTTTAGTATGGTAGATAGAGTACTTGACCTGGAGCCATGAAGAATGCTGGAAACAAAATCCTTTCTCCAACCCTTACTAGTTGTGTGACCATGGAGAAGCCACTAATCTTGAAGCTTCAATCCCAATCAGTAAAATGTAGTTAATGATATCTCTATTTAAACAGGTGTTCTTAAGCTTTTGTCTGCCATAGACTCCTTTCTACGTCTGATTAAGCTTATGGATCTTCTCTGAATAATATTTTAAATGCATAAAATAGGTACAAAGGATTGCAAAGGAAACCAATTTTACCAAAATCCAATTAGTAAAATATTAAAAAATAACTGAGTTCATAAATTTCTGGGTAAGAACCTCTATCTCATAGAGTTGCTCAATAAAATAATTTGCTAATTACTTCTTAAAATTTGAAGCACAGTTATTAGTATTATTAATGACTTCAATGTATTTCACCAAGAGGATTTTTGCATCAGAGATGCTGTTTGATAGAATGCTATGTTAATCCAGAATTGTGGTTTATGATATACTAACCATTCACTCACATTCCAATATGCATTTACCTTGGGTTTTATTTCTCTAGCAGATATTGGCACTTGGGACCAACACTTTTTATTCGGTGCTTCACATGAGGAAAAAAAGTCATCTTTTACAAATATTTTAAAGTGTCTTTGCCTTTTCTCTGTCCTCAGGATCCATGTTTCCTTTTGGGGGATATGCTTAATGCTGGGCAGATGTGTAATCTGGGAAAATTTCCAGATTAGTCTTTTTAAAAATAGGATACTCAGTTACCAGAGTCCTTCACTTTCTAAAAACTCTCCCAGAAAACTCAAGTTGCAATATTAGAAAAAAATCCATTCAAAAACTAATCTTATTTTGAGGTAAAAGAAAATGTCTATATTGAAAATTTAATGAGAGCTTTCTAGAACCAGCAAGATTTGGGTTTACATCAGACTTCACAAATTTGGTAAACTCCAGACAATTCCATACATGAAAACGGTGAATAACTTTATAGGGATTTTGGACTGATGAAGTTCAGCTAAATGCAAGGTCTCTTTACAACCCAGAAGACATTCAATGAAAATAAGCAATAGATGGAAAAAATAGTTGCAACATATTTATTCCTGTATAGTACAATTCTCTTAAGTAGCCTGTTTGAATTATAGCATGGTATTGTAGAACAAACCCTGATCCTGGAGTCAGAGAACTTGGCTTAAATAATAGCCTTGACACTTGTTACACTTGACATACATATGTTATTGAGACATATCATGTCATCTTCATTGACTATGTTCCAAAATCCTGGGCTTTGGTAACCTCAGTCATCTGTATTCCTACTTATATTGGACTGAATGGCTATGGAAGAGGTGTGGTCTTATCCATGAAAAATTTAAAATTTCTCATGTCAACTGGGCCTTCCCCAGTGAAGCTGTCATTATGTGATACAATGATCTTAGGTTTTGATTATTTGCTCCTATCAACAAAAAATTTTTGAACATGAACCACAAACATATTTACATGTATGTACTATTCTTATAAATTATAAAATATATTATTATTCTACTTATAATTCATGCTATACAATTACTCATATATAGACATTTTAAAGGGAATAAGTAGAAATGAAGTCATATTTAAACCTAGAACTTTTATCATCTCATCAAACTTTCTAAATCAGTAGCATACCCAACTTCTCTGTATTTCATATTTTCCAACGATGAAGTTTATTGTCTCTTCTAATCTTATCCCATTGTAAAAAATAGAAAACAGAGATATTTCTTGTAACAAATACGCACAAACAACATAAATTCTTTCATTGACAATAAATGAAATATCTCATTCTTCTCCCTAAGTCTATCACCTCAATGTCAATAAATAGGTACTATATTATATTACTGGTTTTCTAGAATCATGGATGGCCATTATATTTAATTCATCATGGTTTTTACAGTTTTCAACATCATTAAAATATCTTTACAACATCATTATAATGTGAATTGTTTTCTGGGTTCTGTTCATATTCATTCTTTATCAAATTCTCATCAATGTCCCACTTCTTAAAAATAATA
>JAQQSW010016291.1:0-11707 GCA_028646575.1 Pseudocheirus occidentalis | reverse complement strand
TCTCTCTCTCTCTCTCTCTCTCTCTCTCTCTCTCTCTCTCTCTCAGCAATTCTAGCTCTTTAGCTTGGGTTTTCCCTTATATATGGTATTAGCTCCTACCTGTTCCACTCCTTCCTGTTATATCAGCAACTTCCTCCCACAGTAGGATTTGCAATTTCGGGACCTTAATACTTGATACAATCATGAATAGCCTGTTGGGATACAAATCCTGGGACAGCTCACAATTACATTTGGCCTAGTTCCTCAACATCTCCCCTTTCTTTTGTTGTAAGTGCAGATAACAGACTTGTGTTTGTGATTGAATTGCAAGCTGCCTTACACATTGGCACAATAAGGAAAACATGCAGATGGAAAAAAGGAACATCAGTCCTAGGGGAACAAGCGTCAATAGCCAATGAGATAAAGACGTAAAAGGATTAGCATTTTTAAACCATTTAAGCAGATTCTTAGCCATCTTGTCCACATTGAATGGCAGCCTGCTCTTGCAATCACATCTAAATAACAGTTGAGTTTTTAAGATCTTTAACTCATCACCTAAATACCATATTCATTGTTCTAATACATTTATCTTATACAAAAGATTGATCTTATATAAAAGATCCTTATCTATATCCTATCGTGTTGTGAAGGCTACAGAAACATTGTTTATACACTCAGATACAGATAAATAGATATACAGATACATAGATAGACAGATGGATGGAGAGATAGATAGATAGATAGATAGATAGATAGATAGATAGATAGATAGATAGATAGATAGATAGATAGGATAGGATAGGATAGATAATGTGTAAGTATATACAGGTATTTTCAAAATTATTCTATGTGTATTTCTATTTATCAGTTCTTTCTCTGGATGCAGATAATAACTTTCTTCATATGTCCTTTATAGTTAATTTGAGAATTTGTAATAATCAAAATAACTTATTTACTCAAAGACATTCTTAAAACAACATTGTTGTTACCTTATACAATGTTCTTTAGGTTCTGCTCATTTCACTCTTCATGACTTCATGAAGTTTTTCATGTTTTTTTTTCTAAAATCACTGAGATCATCGTTTCTTATAACACAGTGATATGCCATCACAATCATATACCACAACTCGTTCAGCCAGTCCCCAATCAATGGGCATACCTGCAATGTCGAGTTCTTTGCCACCACAAAGAAAGCTGCAATAAATACTTTAGAACACATAAGTACTTTTCTTTTTTTCCCAACCATCTTCAGAAATAGACCAAGCAGTGGTATTGCAGTGTTGAGGTGTATAGATAGCTTAATAACTCTTTGGATGCAATTCCAGACTGTTCTCTAAAATGGTTGTATCAGCTCACAATTTCACCAACAATGGAGTGTCCCAGTCTCTCCACATCCCTTCCAATACTTGTCACTCCTCTTCTCTCATTTTGTCCAGTCTCATAGGTATAAAATGACATTTCAAGGTTGTTTTAGTTTACATTTCTCTAATGGATGATGATTTAGAGCATTTCTTTCATAAAACTATTTTGATTTCTTCATTGAAAAACTGCCTGTTTGTATCCTTTGAACATTTAATAATTGGGGAATGACTCATTCTTATAGATTAGACAAAGTCCTTTACAGATTTTAGATACGAGACTTTTATCTGATAAAATATTTTTTAAAAACTCCCAATTTTCTGCTTTCCTTCCGATTTTGGCAACATTTATTTTATTTGTACAAAACATTTTTAATTTAACGTAATCAAAATGATACATTTTATACCTAACTATGCTCTCTATCTCTTGATTATCCATAAATTATCTATTTATCTATAAGTCTAATAAGTAATATGTTCTATTTTTCTTGTAAAATCTCTCTTTATATCTAAGTCACATATCCATTTTGACCTTATCTTGCCGAATAGTGTGAGATATTGTTCTATGCCCAATTTCTACTACACTGCTTTCCAGTTTTCACAATAATTTTTGCCAAATGATAAATTCTTATCCCAAAATCTTATGTCTTTACATTTTTCAAATGCAAGATTATGTTTATCTGCTGCTGTAAATTGTACATATGTCTACTCAATTCCATTGATCTACCATTCTTTCTTAGCCAGTACCAGATAGTTTTGATAATTACTGCCTTACTATATAGTTTAAGACCTTTTACTGCTAAACCCCCTTTCTTAACATTTTTTCATTATTTTCTTTGATATTCTTAACTTTTTATCTTTCTAAATGACTTTTGTTATTATTTTTTCTAATTTAGCAAAAAAAATGGTAATTTAATTGAGATGGTGTTGAAATCTATAAATTAATTTAGGTAAAATTGAGTTAACTTTCAAAGCTTTTCATAGTCTAGCCTCCTCGTTACCAGACTCCTTACACGTTACTGCCCAACATATACTCTCTGATCCATGGACACTGGACTATTAGCTTTTACATGTACAAGACACTATCTCTCTCAGCTCCAGGCATTTTCTCTAACTGTTCCCAATTCCTGGAATGTCTTCCTCCTCTGCTCTGACTACTGATTTCCCTCACTTTCTTTAAGTCCCAACTAAAATCCCATCTTCAACAGGGAAGCCTTTCCCAACCACTCTTTATTCTAGTGACTTCCATCTATTAATTTTCCCATTTATTTTATGCATAACTTACTTCATACTTTTGCTGGCATTTTGTCTCCTCCATGAGATTGTAAGCTCCTTGAAGGCAGGGTCTGTCTTTTGCTTCCTTTTTATACCCCCTGCACTTAGTACAGTACCTGGCATATAGGAAGTGGTTTATAAATGTTTATTGGTACATTGATTAATGAATGAATAAAAAAATCATCTTGCTTTCATCCGTCTCTTTTGCCACAAAAAAAAACACTTTTTGTGTGCTCCATATATAATATGTATTGTACAGGGTTCAATTTCTAATAAACATGAATGACCAGTTCTTCTAGCCTGTGCTCTGAGGACAATTCCTGATTACCTAACAACCAACAATTCCTGAGGCTGTGCTGCCCCCCCCCAAACAGTTGATCAGGAGATATGTGCTCATCATATCCACAGTGCCATCTTCCTCTGACTAAATACTGTGATACAGTATAATAACACTGAATTTATAGTCAGAAAACTTCAATCTCAACTCTGACTCTACTATACACATACACACACACACACACACACACACACACACACACACACACACACACTTTCACTTCTCGGCAGCTTGTTCCTTCCTTCTTGGTCATGTCTGTTCCAAATACTAGAGTCCAAAGTTCTTTTATTCTGTTGTGTAAGACCTACCTATTTTGAAGTGTCTGGAATGAAGGAAAAGTTGGGGATCTACCTAATCCTGGCTCTATGACCAGCCTGAGCAAGTCACTTTGCTGTCTAACCCTCAAGTTCCTCCTCTATAAAATGAGGAAAATGAATCCTCAAAGGCTATTCCAAGACAGTGCAAATTCTATCAGGGTCCATGATGAAGTCTAGTCTGTGCTAGGACCTATGCTAAGGACTAGAAAGATGAATATGAGCAAAAAGAAAGATGGCCTCTGCCTTCAAGGAGCTTACATTCTAATGGGGGCAGACAATACCAAAAAGTAAGCTGACAGGGGAGTGGGAAAAGGTACTCCCACAGGAGCATGATAAAAAAAATCCAAAGAGTTAGAAGTAGAGACTGGAGAAAAATGAAGACATAACTAAAAGGGCATTTTCCTTAGAGATTCTGGAAGGAGCAAGTCAATCAGAGGAAGGAGTCACAGGGGCTGCATATACTTCCAGTGGGATAAGTTCAGTACTAGAATGAACTTCCAGGGTGAGGAAGCTTCTGTGACATGGTAGACAAAGTCTGGAGAGGAACTTAGAGAGGCTCAAAATATGCTCCAGGTGACATACTATGTATTTCTGCTTTCTGAAGATGAATCTAGCTAAGTACAGAGAGACTCTTCACCAGCCAACTGGCCACATAGCAATGAATCCTTTGACCATAGCCACCAATGAAATTAAACATCATTAACCTACAAAGGCAAGAGTTATTACTAATGATGTTGTAGAGAGAATCCACGCCTCAGATAGGGCTGTGATTGATAACCTTTAAGCTCTTTTACAGTTCAGAGATTTTTATTCAATAATTTTAATATTCATTCTGTTTAATTAGTAGAGTTTTGTGAGGTTCAAGTGAAACAATACATAGGAAGGCATTTTAGAACCTGCAAAGTGAAATATGACTTAAAACTGCTAGGTGGGGTGGTGGATAGTATAGAAATTGGAGCCAGAATGACCTAAATTCAAATTCCCTGTCAGACACATGTAGTTACACGACACAGCCACTACACTTTTGTCTGCCTCAGTTTCCTCATCTATAAATGGAGACATCTATTTCACAGAGCTGTGAAGATAAAATGAGATGGGTGTAAAGTGTCTTACAAACCTTTGAAGCACTATATAAATGCCACCTATTATTATTTGTAATAATTATTTTTTAAAAAATTAAAAATAATTATTAAAATACATTTAATAAATAATGATATTCATATAATTAATTTGTATAATCATTATGGTTATATAGAATTGGTTGGCATTATTAAAGCTATCAGACTGACAATTGTGGTATTATTATGTTATTTCCCTATTTTTCCCATCTTCCAAGGACTAAGGATCTACATTCATACATACAGAGGTAGTCAAGGAAAGATTACCTAGGGAACTCTATCTGGGAAAAAGAGACACCTCAGGGGACAGAACAGCTTAATAACCACCAGCCCTAAAGATACCTGGCTTCTTTTTCTTGGAACCCAGTCTCTGTCTCTGGACCTCTTGCTAATACATAATCGTCAATCACCCCCATAGTCCTGTAGCCAATCTCTATTTTACTGTAACCTCCACAGTTTTATACCTGTACTCTGCCTTTTCTCTGCCATTGCACGACTCCTCTACTCTCTACCTATCCCCTGCTGTCCCAACTCCCCTTCCCAAACCATTCTTGCCTCAGAAATACTGCTGCTATTATTGCTTCTGCCACTGCTGCTTTGGGGTAAGTTCTTAATTCTTCTATTCCCTCTTTCTCTTCCTTTGTCCCTCAATACCCTGCACAAAGTCCCTCTCCAGACTCCTTTCCTCTCCCTTTTCCCTTTCTCTTCTTTAGTTCCTTATCCCCAGTCCCTTCTGCTATAATTCTTAAGAAGATAGAGTGAAAGAACTGGAATCAAGAAGACCCAAGTTCAAATCCAGCCTCAGACACTTACTTGCCATGCAACGCTGGGCAAGTCCCTTAGCCTCTGCCTCAAAATAAAGATAATAACAGCTTCTACATCCCAGGGTTATTGTGAAGATCAATGAGATTATATTTGTAAAGGACATGGCAAAGCTTAAAGTGCTATCTTTGAGTTGACTCTTAGAGATCATTCAGTGGGATCCCTGAAAAGGAGCAGTAGAGAGGAAGGAAGATAAAAGACGAGAAGGAGAAGCAGCAGCTCTGTAGGTGTCTGTGATTTTTTTCCCACCTGGGCCAGGTCTAGATCATAAAAGAATTTTGTTGAAGGGGATATTTAAACTAGAGATAAGAAAATTCTTAGAGGGATATGATCACTGCATACAAATATCTGAAGAGCTGTCATGTTGAAAGAAGTTTTCAGTTTGGTCTTCTGGGCTTCAGGGAGCAGAGCAAAGAGTAAAGGAATTTGCAATGACAGATTTGGGGTCCAAAAAAGGGAAAATTTTGTATTCATAATAGCAGCCCAAAAGCGGAATAGAGGAGTAGTTAGCTCCTCATTGTTGGAGACCCTCACAAGACTAGATGGTTTTTTGTGGGGGATTTGTAACTCAAAATCTAGTGGAAATGAATGATGTAAACTAAAAGTAAACAAAAGGCAAGAGGGAAAAAAGACATCAGTCATGCTAAGACTGAGGGGCCAGGAGCAAAATGAGATTCTTTAAGGAATACGGAGGCTAGAAATAACTTTGGAAGGAATCTGAGTAAAATAAGAAAAAAAAGGATTGCAAAGCAACAGTGAGGACCTAGATGAGATTAAAAGGTATGAATTTATTGTGGTAACAGTCTAATTTCATAACTTTCTTCAGTTACAATCAGTAATTCAATGGCAAGAATGGAAAAAGTGAACAATAGTGGCTTCCCAGAACAGGACATTGATCACTGTAGGAGCTACTCTCTGTTTCCATACCCATCTGCCCTGGAACAACCCTTAACTTAACCAATTAGCATCAACACCAGTTCTCTAAATCTTGGTTTGTGTCCTGCATGATTCAATTGTAGGTAGGTGGTATAACAGTCAGGAACTAGGAAACTAGAAAAACCGAGTTCAAATATGGCCTCAGACACAATCTATGTGACTCTTGGCAAGTGACTTAACCCTGTTTGCCTCTATCCCTCATCTGTAAAATGAGCCAGAAAAGGAAATGGCAAACCATTCCAGTATTTTTGCCAAGTAAACACCAAATGAGGTCATGGAGAATCAGACATGACTAAAAAATTACTCTAAAACAACAAATCCATCCTTTCAAAAACCAAATCAGATTCCCATTCCTCTAGAAAGCTTTCTCTGACCTCCTCCATTTGATGATTACAGGCTTCATGTAGTGCATTGTTTGGTCATTCTCTAATGTATATGACATATCATACTGTGTACCTTAAGTTTTGTTGTCCTTATCCCCATTTTAGATGGACATTTCCTTGAGGAAAATGACGTCAAAACTTTGTACCCACTACCATTCCCTGCACCTCAAATGGTGCCCCACATTTCCTTCCTCCACAAAAGGTATGGAATAAATGTTTATGCTGGCCATGGGGCTGAGAGCATGTGTTTCCCTGGAGAGTCCAAGATGTACTATAAAAGAAGCAACCAGAAACCAGTGACAGCATCTCTGAACTGTGGAATGAAGTCAGAAATAGACACTTTAGGCACCTGGAAGAGATTCCTCAGAGAATCAGTGAGGATCAATTTTGAGTCAGACCATCTCTACTAAATGCAACTCTAGTTGATACCAAGAGCTCAGTACCCAGGAATTAAGGCAAGATTCCCTTCCCCATGCTTGAAAAGCGCAAACCCATAAGACAGTCATAAGGGTAAAGTGTGGATATCAATGACTGTTCCTTGGTGTGAGGACAATCCTATACCTTCTCACAGTACGTAATTCCTAGAATACTAAGGACTTGAAAAAAGTTTTCTTTCTATGTTCTGCATCTGTCTCTCTGTCTTTCCTTCTCAGTCCTTAACTTGTTCAATTTTCTCACGTCCCCTTAAACTTCATCTTTATTCTCTTACCTGTAAGCCTCTTCACCCTTCAGAAGAAAAGGGTCATTGGAAAAGGAATTGTATTCATCTCTTTAGATGTATGGAGAAGGGTTGCAAGATTCTAAGAGAGATATTGCTGGTAGTAACTCAAAGTATCTAGAATGTGAATTTCTTAACTAAGGGACCAAAGATTCAAAAATATATTTTGGAGATCTGGGAACATGGACTTGAAAAAATATATCTTTGTTTTCATTAACTTCTAACTGAAATTTACCATTTCCTTCTATTATTATTTTTAAAAATAAATTCTAAGAAGGTATCCATAGGCTTTACCAGGATGCCAGGAAGGGCTATAAAACAAAAAAAGATTAAGAATCTCTGTTGTAGAATAATAGATCTATATAGACACTTAAGAATTCCAGAACAATGAAATGTCTAAAAAAAAAATTGGGAATGGCCCCTATCTTCTAGCAAATGAAGGTCTAAACCTTCCAGAAGCAGAAACTACCAACATTTTTTTGCTTCAGGTTTTTATTCTTCCCAAATTAAGAGGTTTCTTCCTTATATCTAGCTATCATTTCTCCAGATTCAATTAAAGTCTTCATATATCTATGAAGCCCCAGTTATGTGCAAGGCATTATGTTTGGAACTGGTTATACAGAAATGAAATAAAACTTCGAACCTGTTTTCAATGGCCTTGCAGTCCCATAGGAGGAAAAACAAGGATCTGAACAGATCCTTGAGAAGAGCGATTAGGGCAAAGAGATGCCAATAGTGCATCTAAAATTTAGTGCATTCAAAAATTTGAAGAGGGAAAGATTGCCATGCCCACATGGGATTAGGCAGTACATAGTGTTCAGGGAAAGCTTCCTGGAGTAGATGATAACTGAATAGAGTTAAAGGAGGGAAAGTCTGTCAACACAGCTCAGAAAAATGACCTTCATAGTTTGGGAAACAATAACAGACATCCCTTCAGGCTTCTCCTTGTTGATGCTCTAAACTTTCCTACTAAGACTTCTCTTCTTCCCTCATTTAGACTCCCTTCAGTGTCCGGAGAAGAAGTAAATGGCATGCACAGACATGAACAACTGAATCCTTGGCAAAAAGCAACATGTCCTTCACCTCCAGTTCTGGCACCATATCTGATGTTCCAGCCATAGATTGTTTTTTGCATTCTATTCCCTCTCAGATACATATTAAGAAGACATCTTGAGCTATGATTCCTGTCCCCAGCACCCTGAACAGCTCCCACCTCAAGATCTCTGAGTTCAAACTAATGGGGTTTCCAGGAATACACAGATGGCAACACTGGCTCTCTCTCCCCCTGGCACTACTCTACCTTTTAGCCCTCAGTGCCAATTTCCTCATCCTGATGACTATATGGCAGGATATAACTTTGCACAAACCCATGTACAAGTTCCTGGGCATTCTTTCTATAGTGGATGTAGGCCTGGCCTCTACCATTATTCCCAAGATCCTGGCCATCTTCTGGTTCAATGCCAAGACCATCAGCCTCCCTGAGTGTTTTACTCAGATATATGCTATTCACTGGTTTCTGGGCATGGAGTCAGGCATTTTCCTCTGCATGGCTTTTGACAGATATATGGCCATTTGTCACCCTCTTCACTATCCTTCCCTTGTCACAGATACCTTCATCTTCAAAGCTGCATTGTCTATGATGATCAGAAATAGCCTCTTAGTCCTGCCAGTGCCTGTGCTGGCTGCCATGTAACATTATTGCTCTAGAAATGAGATTGAACATTGCTTGTGTTCTAACTTGGTGGTTGCCAGCCTGGCCTGTGATGACATCACAGTCAACAAATTTTACCAGCTGGTCCTGGCTTGGGTCATGTTAGGAAGTGATATGGCCCTGGTCTTTTCCTCCTATGTCCTGATCTTACGCTCAGTGCTGAAGCTGAATTCCACTGAGGCCATTTCAAAAGCCCTCAGTACATGTAGCTCCCATCTCATCCTCATCCTCTTCTTCTACACAGCTATCATTGTGGTATCTGTTACACACCTAGCACAGAGGAAGTTTCCCCTAATTCCTGTGCTCTTCAATGTACTGCATAATGTCATCCCTCCAGCCCTCAATCCAATGGTGTATGCTTTCAGAACCCAGGAGCTCAGGCTTGGCTTTCAAAAGATACTGGGACAAGGTAGTAATATGTCTAGAAAGTAGCTCCTATTCATGATGTTCCTGAGTTGAGGCCTGGGGCAAGGAGAGTTCATTTGCCCAGATCAGAGTCCTTCATTCTAAATGGTAAATGATTCTTTACAAGGCACATAAGGGGATACAGTGGTAATGGCAGTGGGAAGTCCTGTGTCTTGGCTAGCTAGAGACTGAAGCTGAATGACAGGACTAGCAATGCAAACAGTACCCTTAGGGATGCTGTTTATGAAAGGAATCAGGAGCCCTGTAGTATTATTGCTAACTTTCTTTGTTGAAGCACAACCTCAAATATTTACAAAGGAGATCTCAGCCTGGGTTCTCCAGCCCAAAGAACAGGGCAATTTAATAAATGTTATCATTAATTAATAGGATAATCAACAAACATTCACTGAGTGACTTCTATGTGCCAGCCTCTATGCTAAACACTAGAAATATAAAGACAAAAATAAAAGTCTTCTATTCTCTAGGAAGAAGCAACATTTTTAGGGTACAAGCAAGATTATGTGGCTATTGAAGTACTTTCAACTCTTCAATTCTGTGATTCTGTGTACACATATAAGTGTATATAAAACATATGTTAAAGAAATAGCAGGTAAATTCCAGGTAGTTGCAGAATAGGAGGCATCAGCAGCCCAGATGATCAGAACATACTTGTGTAGAGAGTACTGTTTGCACCGAATTTTGGAGCAGGGGAGAAAAAATGATGATGTGCATCCTCAGGAAGGGGGCCAAGCTGTGCAAAGGCACAGAAATGGGACAGGGGATGTCTTACATGGAGAGACAGCAAGCAAGCTAGTTTGAATGGATTCAAGTGTTCTGGAAGAAGTCTAGAAATGTAGACGGGGGACATACTGGGAGGAGTTTAAAATGTCAAACAGAGGAGATGAACTACTCACTGAAAAGATTTTCTGTGCAAACCTCTTAGTCAGAAAACAAGCATTTATTAATGGTCTTCTACATGTCAGGTACTGCACTGAATGCTGGGGACACAATGAAAGCAAAAAGCAGCCCCTGCTGTCAAAGATGTCATAGTCTAATTAGGGAGTCAACAAGAAAACAGCTATTTACAAATAGGGTAAGAATTGACAAAAATTAATATAGGAAGAGCATTAGGATGAGGGGGATTGGGGAAGGCTTTTTGGAGAAGGACATGTTTGAGCTGAAACTTAAGAGAAAGCAAGGAGGGCAAGCTTGGTCATAACAACTTTGGGAATTACTTGGTATAGTGGGAAAAGCTGTGAACCTGAAGTCAGGAGCCTTAGGTTTGAACACTGCCTCTGATATTACTACGTGGAAGAAGATGAGCAAGTCATTGAATTTCTCTAAGTCTTATGATTCTTGGACTACCTGCTTCACTGGATTGCTGTGCAGAAAGTGTTTTGTAAACCAGAAAAGACAAAGATAGATAGACAGACAGACAGATAGATAGATAGATAGATAGATAGATAGATAGATAGATGGATGGATGGATGCATGGGTGCATGGGTGGATGGATGGATGGATGGATGGATGGATGGATGGATGGATGGATGGAGAGAGATAGAGAGATGTATGTATATCTACATATATATATATGTAGATATATGTAACTTGACATTACTAGGAGAACTGATGTAACAGATTCCCTTGAGATTGCTGCTATTTGTGATGAATAATCTAATAAAACAAATGTTTTCTGGTTTGGCTCAGATAACAGTCATTGCCTATGATCAAATCATATGACATCCACAAAGCACTTCTCTGAACTTAGATCCCTGATCTATGGCATTTGTCTCCAGTGCGTGGTGCCTCCATGATTCAAATGCAATTGAAGGAATTGAAGGGTAGAAAGGAAGATAGACAATACCTTGGAATCCTTGAAAGGTGAGTCAATTCCCTGCCTAGCTGAGGAGTGAAAGGTTTCATAACGAGAAGGTGGTGATGTGAGTATCTCAGGAAGCAGATAAAACAAGATTAGCCTGATTAATGACAAAGAGATTCACGGTGAGAAAAACTCTGTGAAAATCTGACCAAAAAAAATAGATGTAAAACCAGAAAAGGAACCATTCTGTGCTTTTTTGAACCAACAAACAGTCGCTTTGCTCAACTTTCCAGTCGAACTGAAGAGGGAACTCATAGATTATTGTAATGGTAATCAATTTGTTGGATATTTAGGGCTAAGTAGATCAGATACTTACGGCTAAGTAGCACCTACTAACTTAGGGCTAAGTATAGAACTCTGTCCATTGGTGAAAAGATGTGAACTCCCCTGTTGACTTGGGAGAAGGCCAGTAGTGCTTATAAGGAATAATTTTAGAGAGTCAAGACAGATTTTGGATTTGGCTCCTCAG
>JAQQSW010016290.1:0-11707 GCA_028646575.1 Pseudocheirus occidentalis | reverse complement strand
TGACACTACCCACCTGGTTTGGAGCAAGTTTCTTAACTGGGCCCCAGTTTCCATAGGGCACCCTAGGTGGCAAGCCATGAGTCAGGAAGCTGCATCTTAAATCCAAATCCAGCCCCAGACACTGACTAGCTGGGTGCCCCTGGGCAAGTCACTTAACATTCTTTGCCTCAGTTTCCTCAACTGTAAAAAGAACTGAACAAAGAAATGGCAAAACGTTCCAGTATCTTTGCCAAGAAACCCCCAAAATGCAGTAAGGAGAGTTGGACAGGACTGAAAAAAATGACTGAATATTGAAGCCCCTGATGTGGTTGTACCTTTTTAAACTTACACTATTTGAAGTTATGGTCATATCAAATATGGTCTTTTGTACCAGCGCAGTGGAATAAATCTGTATCACTGAGGCCCAGCTGTGGGTTATAAGCAGATGTGGAACTAGAGACCAGACATTATGGAAAGCATTCAAGCTATTAAGCTATTTTGGCTCTGCTACAATGGTGAGATACAGCCCCAAGGGCTCATTAAGAGATTTATGGCTTATTTGTGACAAGTAGAGAAAAAAGTGGAACTAAGATGCCAGGCTCCTCAGGTGCCTGTGGATTGTTCCAAGTCAATCAGGTTTATAAGGCTGGAGGGATTTGCAGCATCAGATCAAGCTGTTAAGGGAGGGTGGCAAGGCTAAGGGGAAAGGTGGGATGTCCCCAAGACAGTAGTGGGGAGGGGGGTGGGTGGTAACTCCTAGAGACTGCAGAGGAGGTGGTTTTTCACCAGCTATCCAGGCAATGCCAAATCCTTCTACCTCACATCAGCTGGTAACCTGGGGCTAAGGTAGAAGGAAGCATCTCAGGACTTATATGTGACTACCAAAGATGACTTACTGGATGAGAAACAGGTGGAGAGTAGCAGAGCCAAATTCCCTCCAAGCCTGCCCTGTTATTTGACACTGAAAAGTGTCCTTTCCCCAGTCCTCAGGTAACCCTGTGCCAGAATCTCCATGGAAATGCTGACACTTGCCTAAGATTACACCAGTCATTGACATCAAGGGATGTCCCTGGGAATGTCAGAGAGTATCTGGGATTATTCATGAAGAATGTGGGGAGTGACAGGATTAGCCAGCCAGAGCAAGAGGCTGAGAAACAGGGGCATCCTTAGGGTCAGTCTCCATCTTAAAGCCATGAGGTCTTAGGAAGCGTGAGTGCAGTGGGACGATAATTTTTCAACTCCTATAAGTTATATTCCTCTTAACACAGCTCAGGATATATGTGTTTGTGTATGTATAAACACTCACACACATACATATCTGCTATATCATATTGCTGACTCATTGAATTTGTGGTTCACCCACAGCCCCAGATCTTCTTCAGAAGAACTAATTTAACCATTGTGGAATGGAGCTGAATCTGAGCTGATCTTCGGGGGTGGGTGGGGGGGTGGTGGGGGGAATCAAAACCAGTTTTTAGAAAGCCTAGAGAAAAAAGAAGCCAGCTATCCCTATACCACTCCTCTGCTCCCCCTGCCTTTTCTCTGGCTGTCCTCTGTGCCTCACCTCCAGCTCCTGGCTTCCCTGGCTTCCTTCAAGTCCTAGCTATAATCCTACCTTCTCTAAGAAGCCTTTCCCCATCACCTTAGTCTTAGGACCTTCCCTCTGTCGATTGTCTCACACCTATTTTGCTTCTTTATGTTTAGTTGTTTGCAACACTGTTTTCTCCTCCATTAGGCCATGAGCTCTGCTAGGGCCGGGGCTGATTTTTCCTTTCTTTGAATCACTAAGGCTTGGCAGAGTGCCTGGCACAGGGTAGGCTCAATAGATGTTTAATGACTTGACTTATCTGTTTCCTTGTTTATTGGCCTTAACCTACCTGTTTTCCTGTATAACGAAGAAATCAGTAGCTCCTAACCTTTGTCTCATGTCTGATGGCAGCCCAGTGATAGAGTCTGGAAAACTAGATGGTTCTGGGAAAAGAGCCCTATTTGATAAGAACCAAATCTGAGGCAGAGAATGGAAAAAACTGCAGACACAGATATATCCTCCCGTAGACTAAAAGTCTTGGCTAGTGCCTGCTACGGTTTGCCTTCCACAGTTCTGGAGATCAGCAGGTCATGAGCCAAGAGAGACTAGAACCAGATGGGAAAGAAAAAAACGATCCCCAATTTAATAAACAAAGAAGGTATTTTGTGTGGAAGAGAGGCTTTGATGGGGTTCTCTATCAGGTGTAGGGGTGTATGGGAGTTCAGACCACTAGCACAGCCTCTTTCAGGGCCACTCACCTATCTTTGGTGCCCACCTGGCACCCAACTCTCCCCTATGGCTCCAAGAAGCTGTACCTTGTGCAACAGCCATATCCTGGTAAACCCTCTTGGCAGACAGGCTAACCCAGGTTTAGGGTAATTGATAGGCTTCCAACCTGTCAGTGAACCAGGGGATGTCTATCCCAAGTATGTGAAGACTTCCCCAGTGGAATGGGAAGATAAGAACAGTTTTTTCCCATGGTCCCAACGTGGTTGAAGTTGGTGCTATTGAAGCACTCAGAGCTTGGTCAGACATGGAAGATGCCAAGGTCATCTACTTCGTCCCCAAGTATAGGCAGCTGTTTTGTCTTTTGTCCTGCCACTGGACTTTGATTACTCCAGAAGAGAGAATGAGGTTGATGACTTTGCCCTGCTCTGTCTCACTTCAATCCAATTCATGTGCAAGTCAAGGCATCACCTTCTGACGTCACTGATCCTCTTCAAAAATGAAGGATGAACAACAACATATAAGTTGTACCCCTGTGTAGCTTCCTTTTGACCCCAGAAAAGAGCCTTATAAAACAGGAGAGTTACATGAGATACCATATGTAAAGTGCTTTGCAAACCTTTTAGTACTTTATAAAATCCAGTTATTATGAGAAGACATCATTACTTTACAAGCCACCAATGGGAACCTTCCATGGACTTCCCTTATATGTGGGAGGGGAAGTCTCTTGTGTCTATATTACACACAATAGTCTTGTTATGCATATTAAAAGTGTTTTAGGCTCACTAGTTCCCAGGGCTTCTAAGACTGAATGGGATGGGGAGGATAGGATGGAAAGGGAGACTGACTCATCCATTTTGTGTCTGCTTAGGATAGGAAAATTCCTATCTAGACAAATTACCTGCTACAAAGACTCTCTTGCTTTAGGGGTAACTGATGATTATCTCTACTTTGCAAACAGGGGGAGATCCTCCCAATAGTTACAAGATGTCAGACCAAATAAGGAAGTCACAAAGGACAGCTGAAAATAATTCATGGAGGAATTCAGTGGAGGAAGGGCTGAAGGGGGGAAGAACAACATAAAAAGTACATAGCCAATGGGGTGGCTAGGTGGCGCGGTGAACAGAGAACCGGCCTTGGATTCAGAGGACCTGAGTTCAAATACGACCTCAAACACTTAACACAAAAAAACTAGCCGTGTGACCTTGGGTAAGTAGCTTAACCCCAACTGCCCTCCAAAAAAAAAAAGTACATAGCCAAGAAGAAAAGAAAACATCAGGAAGTAAGGAAAAGACGCACAACTCTGAACACAATGTCTAGTGTTTATTATATATGTCTTCTTGAAATGGAAGTTAATTTTTTCATAATCTGAATCCTCTCATGTTCTGCCATGCACATGACAATGCTTTTTTCTATTCTTATCTTCTATTTAGCTCTAGAATTGAGTGGGGTGTTTGTGACCCCAAAATAATCAGTTAGAGACTTTTCTTAAGAAAGGCAAAAAGGAGTTTTATTGCTTTCTCATGAGAAAGGACATGCCCAGCATAGCCCATGATGGTGAGGGCAAGGGAATGCAAAGGCAAATAGCTCAAAGCAAGTTTATAGAGACCCTAAAGGGGAACACCTCCTCCCCCCCACTGGCTCCTCTTCCCATTGGCTGGGCTGTGGAGCTCACAATCTAAACTCGGAAATATCTCCCCAGAGACAAGAGACAAAAATTCCAGCAACTGACATTGTAAGACAGACGGTGAACAAAAGAGTCAGGCTAAGTGAGCACAGTTAGACAACAATGCCGGTTTAATGGAGTAGTATAGCTGATTATATATCTTTCTTGTTTATACATGTGTTTGGGGTAAAAAAAATACCCATTATCCTTAATTTAATTAGAAAAGTAAATGCAGAGATGCCTTAGATAAGAAGAGGAATTTTCCCCCCGGGAAGAAAGGGGTGCCCCACCTCAGATTTCTTACCGATGTTGATGCATGAGGCTGACGGGTCGGAGAGCGAGCTCCAAAGATCAGGTCTAGGATTTTAAAGATCTAATTAGGACGTCCCCTCTCCCAGCCAACTGCCTTCTTCCATTGGTGAAAAATTCACTTTACCAATCTCTTTGCTACTGAGACTGAAAGGGGAGGGAGATGGGAGGCCCCTCACCAGGGCGGGGGGAAAAAGCAGACAAAGGAAGATAAAAGTAATTGACAGGAGAAAGGGGAAGAGTACAGCACTGGAGGGGGGGGGGGTGTACATTCCAGACTGAGAAATTTTTCACTAATTTTGTGTCCCACACACAGAAAGTTTTAGAGTGAACTTAGGATCACCAGTTTTCTCACTAATGCACTCAGCTAAACATAGATATTAACACCAAGCTGCTTCCTGCATGTCCAGACTGCTTCTAGCAGACACAGCAATATTTCTTGGTACTGATTGCCAAATATTCTTTAGAGGACGAGATATGGCATACCTGTCCAGAAGGCTTTGTAGCCTCCCACATTTGTACAAGTCAATCATTCTGAACTCCAATATAGCTCAACAAGTCCTTGAAGCTGGAGCAAGTCAACAAGTCCTTGGACTCAGACACAAGCTCAAGAATCCATTAGACTTGGCCCTCCACATCTCCCCCTTTTTTGTTTCGTAAATTTAGCTCATACATTTGAGTAGATAATGGTTTCAAAAGCTGCAACACCAGTCTGGTCACTACAGGAAGACAAGTGAAAAGAAATAATGCAATAATCAATAATGATAAAATATGTAAAATCATAGACATCAAATTAAAAGGAATTAACATTAACTATGTAGATAGTATTGTGTTTGCAATTTTCCCTGGGACAATGCCAGAGTAATGACTATTTTGGATGTTTTCTGATATACTTTGTAATGTGTTTATATCCAATGTAACATTTGAATCATGCCAAGCATCAAGAAGTTGGGCATGTAATTTGTCCCAAGAAATATTAGAGTCAAAACTATTATATGGTAAAGGAGTTACACAAATATATGCACATCTATAATCACATCTAAGTAACAGTTGAGATTTTAATGCTTCTAACTCATCACCTAAATACAAAAGTGATTGTTCTAATAAATTGATCCTATACAAAAGATCCTTATCTATATCATATGTTATGTCTTAAAGGCTAGAGAAACTTTTTTTTTGCATTAGCATATTATGCAGTTTGGATTTCTCCTTGTAGAGAAATTGTAGACACAGTGGTTGAAAATGATCAATAATATTAAGGCAGTGAGTCTAGTAACAAGAAGTCTAACAAACCTTTTCTCTCTTTTTAAGGAATCAGAAATCATTTGTAATGCATATTCCCCTGACATTTGCTATCAAGCATGAATTATATTGGTTGGAAAAACAGCAAATGAAAGTTGTTCAACAATTACTACAAAAGAATCTCTGCTAGATATACATTGAGTAAGAGTACAATTAATGCAAGTAATATTCCGTAGGAGTCATACATATATAGATATATCCATAATCACATTGGAGAAGGAGTTTGGTGTTAAGTGTTTCTACCCCATCACCAAGATGCATGACTGACTGTTCCAACAAACTGATTTTATAAATTATGTCTTTATCTATAGATTCTTGGGTTTTTAAAGCCAGGCTAACATTCTTTGCCAACTCACTCACAAATTGAGCAGTTTGTATTTCACTTAGTAAAGAAGTAGAAGACATGGTTGTTGATATTAAGAGGGAGGCTAAGGCAATTAGTCCTGTAATGAAAAGTCTACAAATCATTTTTCTCTAGCTAGAGAATCAGATATTATCTGAAGTTCACGTTCCTTCAAAGTCTGAAACCAATTATGAGAAAGATTAATGGGAAAAACAGAAAAAGAGGGTTGTTCCACTAACAGTACAATGATATCATAACCAGTACAACATTGTTTAAGGGTAAAATTTAAACAAGTAATGTTCCATTGGAGGATAGTATTATCTTGTGAAAATATCTAAGATAGTATTATCTAAGCGACTTTTTTTTGGGTTGTCTTTGTGCAAGGGATCTCCTAATGATCCTCTTTCTCCAAATTCTCAGTTTCTGCATCTGAGTGCTGAGTTATAGAACATACTTGGTGATGCTTCTGTGATATCCACATGAGTTTGTTGAAGTTTCCTGGAAAGACACAAACATATCCTCACTCCCACATTAGTAAAAGGTCAGGCCCTTCACATTTTCATGTCTGGGGGTCTCTCCAAATTACTTTCATTTGGGGAGTATGTACCTTTTCAAATTGTTTTTCTGGGGTGGCTAGGTGGCGCGGTGAATAGAGAACCCGCCTTGGAGTCAGGAGGACCTGAGTTCAAATTCAGCCTTAGACATTTAACACAAAAACTAGCCATGTGACCTTGGGCAAGTCATTTAACCCCAACTGCCCTCCAAAAAAAAAAAAGCAAAAAAAATTGTTTTTCTGCTGGTGTACAATCATCATTAGTAATGTTTAAAAAATTTAGGGTGTATAAGGCAGTAGCTAGTTGCCTTTGTGGTGTATTAGTCCAAGTCCCCCCTTTTTGTTTTTGTAAATATGTTCAATATCTTTATTCTGTCTTTCAACAATAGCTTGACCAGTGAGATTATAAGGGATGTCAGTCATTAATTTTATTTAAAAATAATCACAGAAAGATTGGAATGATTTGCTAGTGTAATCAGGGGGCATTATCAGTTTTTAATTGTTTTGGAATGCCCATTGAAGCAAAAGATTGTAACATGTGGTTAATTACATTTTTTTCTGCTTCCCCCATCTGAAGGGAAGCAAAGGTAAAGGAAGAAATAGTATCTCTTGTTACATGTATATATGATAACTTAACAAAAGAAGGATAACGAATTACATCCATCTCTCAAACATGGTTAGATTTAATTCCCCATGGATTAACAGAGATAACTGGAGGAGTAGTATAGATAAAGCATTGAGGGCAGTTTTTAATGATCTGTCTAGCTTGCTCCCTAGTAACATGGAAGTGTTTACATAGAAAATACGCAATCAGAGTAAGATAACATAGCTCTATGAATATTTGGGGAGAGAAGGGTGGGAAAAACTTGAACTTTCTGATTAATGATCACATTATTTTGAGAAAGAGGCCCAGGAAGTGAAGAATGAGTTCTAATATGGGTTACATAAAAAGGTTGTGACCTCTGTCTTATGAGACTTTGTAATTTTTGGAAAAGGTTAAAGAGATCTGTATTTTGTGTGTGTTCCAGTTTGGCAGTTTTAATATGTTGACACATGTATATTGAATATTTGCTATCTGACACAATATTAAGGGGAAAAGAAGAAAAAAATCATTTAACTGAAAGCACTGTTTTTTTGAGCAGAAATATTAATAACTTTATAATTTTTAGAATCAATGTAGTAGCCTGCATTTCCAGTGTTAAGATTTATAAATGATCACCAAACTTTTATGAAGAAAATTAGTTGAAAACTTTTAAAATGATAGTCTATTTTTTAACCTTAAAACAAAAACAAACTTTTAAAATTGAGATTCATTAAATTGGTGTAAAATATCCTTATGTAACATAAATTCCCAAAGTATGATTAAAAAACAAAATTCCTAGTTAATTGCAGAATTCTTCAATATCACAAAGTTTTTTTTAGTCAAAAAAGGTATTGTAATTGAATCTTATGTTGGTAACAGTTAAGAAGATGATCACAGTACTTTTAAAAGCTATTAGTTTTAGAATCCCTTTAAACAATGGGAACATCTTAAGGTGAGTCTTAAGTAATTTGTAAAAATTTCTACATATGTTTGTATAAATTTCTACATACAAATGTATAGTTGTAGATGAAAAATAGTATTAGATTTCTCAGTAAGCTAACACAAAAGAGCTCATATTCTTTACTGACTACTTGCTATAGTAACAGAAATTTGCTTATAGAAGGAAAAAAGTAGGGGCATGTGAATTAATTATGGTCCTAAGTGCCTTTTACTTTAAACAGCAATTTTCACCAATCACAGTTTAGAGCTGGTCACAGTTATTTATATTCTCCTGGAGCTGCAATAAGCAATAAATATTTACCAGGTCTCTTATACATAAGGGATTTCATTTAACATCTTTCTTTCTCAAATTTAAACTTGTCCTGGTATAAAAGCCAATTGTTAGAAATTCCTTCTACTTATTGTAGATAGACTTGCAACTTCTCAGGAAGCCAAGTTCATTGTTTAGGAATTACATGACCAAAGCAAGTTCCTTTCCCAGGCTGCTGACTTCGCCTATACAGATGGTTTCTAGGGCCCTTGGTAGTTTTACAAAGTAAGGAGAGCAGTGCTCCTGCCTGCCAACCTTCATACATGCAGGAGAAATGTTCTGCATGGGCAGAACTGATCCAAATAAAATTTTCACTCAGTCTCCTCCTTTCCACATATAATAATCAATGAACAATTTTAGGTTTCAGCATTAAAACCATAACCTCAAATAATTTAGTTAACAATCTTACAAGTTTCATAAATAATAGCCAAATTATTTTAGCTGTAACCTTTTCTTTAACTACAAATAAAGATGTATATACCCAGGTTTCTAAATGGCAGGTATAAACATTACAAGACAGAATTAGCAAAACTGATAAAGTAACAGAACTGTTTTTACACATTTTCCCCTCCATCTTTTAGTTTCAACAAAATTCAGATTAAAAATTGCTTTACCTAACACTATTTCTGGCTCATAATGGTCACTCAATTTTTACAATATGAGAATTTTATTACAATTTAGGAATACCATAACACAAAGGCATTATTAATTGTATTAACTGCATTTCCAAATTATCACATACAAAAATTAGTAATAGAAAATTGCACTTATCAAGTGCAGTTGTGGAACCTGATTGCAGACTCAGGGGTTTGAAAGGAGAGGTTCATCTGCTTGCCTAAAAGTGTGGGCTTTGGGTACCCAGGGGCCCAGAATTTTTGTTAATGGGGCCCATATTGCTCAAAACTTCTGTTCACACTGTGCAAATAATTTATATCTTATTTCTTTCTAATTTATCCTGATACTCTTTGCCTTGCCATTACCATCATATAACCTATACAATAAAATATTTTTCTCTTTCTTGCTCTCTTCCCTCTAGCCAACATCTTGTGTTCTGGTGGGAAAGAAGGGAGAGGGGGAGATAAAGAGATAACATTCCAAGGAAAATCCAGCTGTATTATAAATCTTATAGGATGACAAATTACTCTCACACTCATTCACACAATGAAACAAAAACAAAACAGATTGATACAGAAAATGACAGAAAGGATCCAAAAGCTCACAGAGAATTGTTGGAGATCTCCTGAAAAGATTAGACATAGACATTTGCTTGGCCTCCCAGATGGTGATGGAGGCCAGGTAAGGCTTACTTTACCAAATCCACTGTACCACCCTTTGGAAACCAAGGGCAACAATGTTCCACATTTACTAAAACCTCCTCCAGCTGTTCCTTCTTGATAGTAAACCCCCTTTCATTCAGCACATTTGAAGATATTTTTCCTGATCTTTGAACTGTACCCCATGCATCTGACCCATGGCGATAGAAAGTTTTTGAAATTTCCCAAGTAAGCCCAATGTATAAAAATCTGAACTTCCGTACCTCCCTTCCTTTTTTGTTGGAGCACTCCTGTGTTGTGGGTAGGGGCTGTCTCATCTTCTTCCTCCTCAATGTCCCTGTTTGGGCACCAGTTGCCAGCAACTGATGTTGTAGGACAGACGGTGAACAAAAGAGTCAGGCTAGGTGAGCATAGTTAGGCAACAATGCTGGTTTAATGGAGTAGTATAGTTGATTATATATCTTTCTTGTTTATACAGTGTATACAGTATAAAAGGAAAGTTTTACAATGAGCTTAGGATCACCAATTTTCTCACTAATGCACTCAGCTAAACATAAATATCAGCAATAACCTTGACTACCAAGCTGCTTCCTTCATTTCCAGACGGCTTCTAGCAGACAGCAACATTGATGGCCAAATATTCTTTAGAGGAAAAGGCATGGCACACCTGTCCAGAGGGGACTTTGCACCTTTCCACATTTGAACAAGTCAACCAGTCTGAACTCGGACATAGCTCAGTGAGTCCTTGAAGCTGGAGCAAGTCAACAAGTCCTTGGACTCAGACACAAGCCCAAGAATCTGTTAAACTCAGTAAACAGGATGTTGCAGTTGGAACATTCTGACCTTGCCCTGTACTCTTTTTTTTTTTTTTTTTTTGCTTTTTGGAGGGCAGTTGGGGTTAAATGACTTGCCCAATGTCACACAGCTAGTTTTTGTGTTAAGTGTCTGAGGCCGGATTTGAACTCAGGTCCTCCTGACTCCAGGGCCGGTGCTTTATTCACTGGGCCACCTGGCTGCCCCCCTTGCCCTGTACTCTTTATGGTGAGCTAAGTAGCAGGAGAGATCAGGTCTTATCCTATGCTGAGTGTCTTCACTATCTCATCCCACCCATAATATTTTCTTTTTCTTTCTATTGTGTATTTAAATGTTAGTATTTAAGTTTAAACTAAATTAATAAAAAAATTTCTCTTGCAAAAAGAAAGAGAAAAAGGACCTCAGTGTCTGGTCCCTTATCCTGCCAGGTGATCTTCAGAATCTCCCTAAGACAATTCAAATGGAAGTGATTCAGTTTCCTGGCATAGTGCTAGTACACTGTCCAGGTTTCACAGGCATACAACAATGAGGTCAGCACAGTGGCTCTGTAGACCTTCAGAGTGTAGGCAGCCTAAAAGCTATTTTCTCCCATACCTTCCTTTGGAGCCTCCCAAACACTGAGCTAGCTCTAGCAATGTGGGAGCCAACCTCATCATCTATGTATACTTCCCTGGAAAGTACACTGCCAAGAGAAGTGAACTTATCCACCACATTCAGAAATTCTCCATTTGCTATAAGCAATGGTCTCATGTATGGATGGTGTGGTGGTGGCTGATGTTGGTGTTAATTGTTAGGCCAAAATTAGCACAAGCAGCAGAGAATAGATCCATACTTTGCTGCATCTCAGCTTCAGAGGATACATTGAGCGCACAAACATCTGTAAACAGAAAATCATGAAATCATCAAACCATGAAAAAAAATCCTTGTTGGTCTCTCTCTTCCAGAGTGAGCCCAGTCCAGTGGCAGAACAGAGTCAAAATAACTGGTGGTGGCTCAGGATGCAGTGGATGCTCTTGGGGTCTTTGGTGCCTAACCAAGCTCTAAGTGCTCCACACCTCTGTAAAGCCAATCAGCAGTAGATTTCTGAGAGAATGCTACTGTGAGGAGCTTTTAAGATTCGGATTACACAGTATTAGTGAACACTCTGTTTATTCCATTACATATCTTTATTCAGTACAATGTTCACAGTTTCAACAGTTCACAATATTATATACAATCTTCAGAACAAGGAAAGTCTCTGTATTATATCTTATTTCAGAAAGACACAATATTTAGAACAAGGAACAAAAGAAGAATCAGCTGGTTTCCCTAAGGGAGAAACCAGCTTAACACTTAAAGATTCAATCAATCTAATCAGAGAT
>JAQQSW010016289.1:0-11707 GCA_028646575.1 Pseudocheirus occidentalis | reverse complement strand
GATTTTTTTTTTAGCTCTGTGAAACTCTGCTTCCAAGAGGGGAAGCTCTGTTACAAATCACTGGGGTTTTCCCAACTGCTGGAGCTATTAGAGGGGTGTTGCAAGTCCCCCCAGATTTGGCTTGCTGAAAGTGCACCCCAGGACCACCACCCAGGACCACGATTTGGATCCAGGCTGCTCAACGCAAGAGCACTTGGCCCTGATCAATCGATTCAGCCCCCCTGCTGAATCCACAGGCCAGGGGCTCTGAAGCAGCCTGGTGGGGGCCATTGCAGGTTCCAGCAGTTCCCTTCCCCCACTGCTTCCTTGCCCCGGGGGCAGATTGGCTTACCACCCCCAACTTAATTTTCAAAGTTTCACTTTCACTAACCAGCTCTGATCGAAGCTCCCCTCAGGCAGGTGCTTTAGATTTTCTTTGAAGTAGACTCAAGCTGCTTAGGAGGCTCTGCTCCTTGTGGCTGCCCTGGGTCCTTGCCTGGCCTGGCTGCAGTTTTGGGCTCACAGTCTCTGCTCCAGTGCGAGCTGCCCCTCTCCTGTCCTGGTTCCTCATGCCTTGGCAGATGTGGAGGTGCTGGAGGCTGTAGAACCTCTGAAGACTGGTTGCAGTGCCTGCTCGGCTCAGCTCAGCCTGGCTCCTTCCCACCACCCCAGGCCTGGCTACGGTCTTGCTTCAGGATGTTCCAGCCTTCGCTCCTGGTGGCCATGCTGAGCCCCTGCTGCTGGAGCTGCCTTCAGCAAGAGGTGTGTTTTCTGTATTTTTGTGAGTCTAAGAGTCCTAGACTTTCCTAGACTTTGTCTGGGCTCATATTTTATGGGTGTTTAGGGTGGTGGTGTGGGAGCTGCGGGACCTTGCTGCTTCTACACCGCCATCTTGGCTCCCTTGATGATTCACTTTCTAGTGAAAGCTAAATAGTTTTTTCAAAGACACAAGATGATCATTTAAAAGGCCACATGAATTTCTTAAAGTTTTGGTGGAATGATCAATCTTAAAGCAGGTTTTGATAAGCAAAACCAACAGAAGCAAAGTCTCTTGGAGGGACTTAAAGTTAAATACTATAATCAATAGATTATAATTGTGAAGTCACTGTCTCAATGTCATCACTATTCTATAATACAGTACTTTATGGACCTACAATCTTAGGAACTTACGAACTGGCTCCTTTTCTAAGAGTGCAGATAGCAACACACATGTACCTTCTCACCTGGCACTGCTCTTATCCATATCATGGCATAAATCTTCCATTGGGGTCCAACAACCTGGGAGACTTCCTCTTGATCTCTTGACATTATGAGGCTATTAATGGAGCAGAAAAACTATCCATTTGTTCTTGTTCAAAACTATCCATTTACTTTTCCTACTTGACAAATCTCACCTCTTTTCTGGTCATAGATCTCTTCAAAGCTATATTATGGCCCTTCTGAACAATCCTCCTCCTACTTATCTGGCCATTTCTCAGTCCCCTTTGCCAAATATTCATCTAAGTTGTGCCTACTAACTATGGGTGTCCCACAGAGTTCTGACTATAGACCGTTCCATTTGGTGATCTCATTAGGTGAATCCCATGGATTCTCAGATCTGATTATCCAGCCCTAAACTCTCTACTTGCATAGACAATTGGACATCTTGAACTGACTGTCTTACAGACATCTTAAACTGAATATATCCAAAACTAAACTCATTACCTTTTCCTCTAAACTCTACCTCTTCATAACTTTTATCTTACTGTTGAGGGTATCACTATCCTCCTGGTTTTCTCAGGCTTACAACCTATGTACCATCTTCAACTCCTGTCTCTCTTCCCCCCTCCCTCCCTCCATCTTCTCTCTCTATCCCTCTTTCTTGCCTTTTTCTCTTTCTGATTCTCACCTCCCATATCTAATCTGTTGTCAAGGCTGATGGATTTCACCTTCTTAACATCTGTGGCATACAGACACCCCCACACACATACTTCTCTCCTCTGACACTGCCACTACCCCGGTGCAGGCCCTCATCAATCCATGCCTGAACTATTACAGTGAACTACTGATTGGTCTCCCTATCACAAGTCTCTCCCCATTCCTGTCCATCAGAGGATGGACTCTATTCAGCCACCAGAAGGATCTTCCTAAAGCTCAGGTATGAACATGTCACCCCACTCCCCCTATTCCACAAACTCCAGTGACTCCCTATTATCTCCAAGATCATTATCCAGTACCCCTTCCTCCTCTTCCAGGATAAGCTCTTCCCCATCATCTGTTTGGCAGCTGTGCCCTCCTCCCCCCTCCCCTCAGACCTTTCTTGTTTTCTGATACCTCATGCATACTCTTTGATCCAGTGACACTGGCTTCTTTACTGTTCCTTGAAGAAGATGCTTCTCACTTGGGCATTTTCCCAGACTGTATCCACTGCCTGGAATGCCCTCCCTCCTCATATGTTGTCAGATTTCTCTGGCTTCCTTCAAGTCCTGGCTAAAGTCCTACCTTTTACAGGAAGCCTTTCTTCATGTCTCTTAATTCTAGCACCTTTCCCATGCTGATTATTTCCAGTTTATCCCATATGTATCTTGTATGTTATATTTGCATGTTATCTCTCCCATTCATTTCCTGAAAGCAGACGCTGCCTTTTTTTTTGTAAACCCATTTATCAGCATTCCTGGTACTGATTAGGCACTTTATAAATGTTTGTTGATTTAAAATCCTTCATTAGTAGAATACTGCTGTCCATTTAAGTGCACCATCTAACTAGATGGCCCAAAGGATAGTGCTAGACCTGGAGTCAGGAAGACCTGAATTTAAATCTGGCCTTAGATGTTTACTAGTGTGATTGATCTTGGAAAATCACTTAATCTCTATCTGCCTCAGTTTCCTCATCTGTAAAATGGGGATGATAATAGCACTTACCTCACAGGGTCACCAGATAGATTGAATGAACTAAGTTATGTAAAGTGCTTTGCAAATTCTGAAGCACTATATAGATGGTAGCTATTATTATATATAGCTAGATTTCATTATTAATCATCATAATTATTACTAATTAATATACATTTCTCTATTGTTCTTTGCATGACCTGCAATTTTGATTCCCCAGAGACTATTATTTCCTATAATGCAAAGCCATATAGCATTACTGGAAGAATATATTTAAAAAATCAATTTCTCTTTCAGGGAGAATCTTGGGGTCATTAAAAGTGCTATTCAAGGTGTGCCTCAGTGGTGCAGTGAACAGAGCACCAGCCCTGAAGCCAGCAGGACCTGAGATAAAATCTGGCTTCAGACACTTAACAGTTAGTAGCCTTGTGGCCTTGGGCGAGTCACTTAACCCCAATTGCCCTCCCCCCCAAAAAAAGGCAAAAAAAAAAGTGCTATTCAATTTCCCACATGTAAGCTAGCCTCCTCTCATCTTCCCATTTGATTCTAGGCCCACTTTCTTGAATATCTGCACTAAGATATGTGTTTTAATGGACCAGTTCTATGGGCTGGCCATCCAATTGCATGTTATAATCAGGATGGTCGACATTTTCATCTACTTGACATGTGCATGTAAACAAGTTACTTAAAATTTTTAGATCCCAATTTCTTCATCCATAAAATGAGAGATTTAGTGTAGGTGTTTTATAGAATCAGGGTGCAAAGAAACCCTTGAGATATAACAATAACAAAAAGACTTAGCTTCAAGGTTTGCAAAGTACTTTATAAATTTGCAAAAGTACTTTATAAATTTGACCTCATCTCATCCTTACAATAGGGCTTTAAAGCAGCATTATTATTATTATTCTCATTTTACAGCTGAGAAAACCAAGACAGAAGTTAAGTGACTTGCCCAGGGTCACACAACTGATTACTGTCTAAGACAGATTTAAACTCAAGTCTTCCTGACTCTGAGCCACTCTATCTACTCTATCACCTAGAGAGACTGTGGGCTGAATGGTTTCTATTCACTTCTTCTGGGCTATTACCACCAGCTGTTCTGTTTTGTTTGGATGACATTGCCACCACCATCACAACCATCACCAACACCACCATCACAACCGCCACCACCATCACTATTGCCATCACTGTTACCACCTCTATAGTCATCACCATTACCATCACCTCCACCATCATCATCATCTGTTACCTCTTCCCCCTCTTCCAGGATAAGCTCTTCACCAGGAAACTCATCAACATGGAGATTGTTGCAGGTTTGGTTTGCACATCTCATTGTTACACCTCAGTTGCTTCTTTCTGCCCCTCTTATCGGACAGCTGGTGGGCAGAGCAAAAAAAAATTCCTTTACTTTCTTCTATAAAGGTTCAAAATCCTAGGAATCTCTTCATATGCTACCAGTTCCTTGGCTTGCTTTTGATTCCACCACCATCATCATCACCATCACACCCTTGAAGCTAGATACCTGCTAGTACCATCCCCCCAGGTTTAAAGCTCCATAAGGGCAAGAACTGTATTTTCTTCTTTGTATCCCCCCCAGTGTTTAGCATAATGCCTGGTTCACAGAAAGTATTTGGTAAATGTTTATTGTATTTGATGACTACATTGTGTAAATGCCTTGCCCTTGAGCATCTCCCATAGGATTGGGCTAGATTTTCTTTGAGGAACCTTAAAATGAAATTTCCAACCTAGAGAAAGGAATGGGGTTTGTAGACATAATACGTCTAAGCTTTTCATTCTGAAACACCTGTCTGAATAAAGAAAGCTTCTGCTGGAAGAAATAAAGATTTCCATTCCCCACCCTAAGCCCCCAGGGAGGCAGAACCCACCAAACTGACTAACCATTCACATTAGTTATGGCAGGACTGGGATGTAAAATTAAATAAAGTAGCTAAATGACTTTCTAGGCCCCTTCCAGGTTAAACTTGTGATAATTTTCTGACCCTTTGATCTTGGGCATCCTGGGAGCCTTTCCTGCCCTAGTGAGTGAGAGAGGTGAAAACTTCTCAGACTATACTCTAAAATCTAGTAAGGCTTTTTGTGGGAAACAGACCCGAGTTCCCCCTCCCTAGAAATCACATGATTTACAAGAACTCAGAACTCAGAGCATAGGGAGTCAGCCCTCTCCTCAGTGACACCTCAGCATAAGATATGCCAAATTAGGACCAAAGTGCTTTCTCAAATGTACATTGGGTGGTCTATTGTTTGCTTGTTCTGGTACTCAAGGCAGATGCCGCACTTAGATTATGCACCAGACTTCCAGCCAATGGAAGAAAAGGGTCAGCAGGGGGGTGGGGGAGAATTCTGAGTTAGGGCTTTAGAACTTCGCCATTTCTTTTTGTAAATTGGTTCTCTTCCCTGACTATTTGTCAGGGGCGCACACTCTAGGGGTGTAGAATGTAGAGTGTATATGTGCAGGTGGGTCAGATTTAACCCAACCTTCTTTCTTCCTCTTCACTGGACAAAGTACAGAGCTCTGGGACTTTTCTGTATCATATTAGCCTACTGGGCTGAGATCCCAGGTATGCAAAGCTGCTTCCTATTACAACTGAATGGTACTGGGTTCCTTCAGGCAGGCCTGTAGAGCAGAGAGAGTGTGAAGTATGGAATGTTGTTGGGGATATTCCAGTCCTTAGTCCTTATCAGGGGAAGATAAAAATCTACAGCATTTTGAAAAGTCTTTGATGAAAAACTCGTTCATGAGGTCCCAGGAAACCCAGCTCCAGTATTCAGAGCTGGTTAGCAATTAGTCACATCGACAGAAACTGATAAGCAAATCTTTTGCCCCATCCCAGTCTAGCAAGCAGATAGAGACAGTTGCCCAATTTTTGTACCTTTTCTGCAGATCTTATAAAGGAAGTAGGAATATGGGTAATGGAGGGCATTGGCTGTTATCCAGGGAACAAGCAGTGAAAAACAAAACAAAACACTCCACCATATTTATCATACCTTGAATACTGAAGTGGAGTAGCTAAATGCCAAAGTCAACAAAAAAAGGGCACAGGCGATAGGTGATACCAGAACAGTGAATGGGCAGGAGGCCATTCTTAAGGCGGGGTACATAGAACATCAGAATGACGCAAAGGAACGAGTACAAGATTTAGAGTCAGAGATTTTTGTTGCTGTCCAGTTGTTTGAGTCGTGTCTGACTCTTCATGACCCCATTTGGGGTTTTCTTAGCAAAGATAACTAACATGATTTGCCATTTCCTTCTCCAGTTCATTTTATAGGTGAGGAAACTGAGGCAAACAGGGTTAGTTGACTTGCCCAGGGTCACACAGTAAGAGTATGAGGCCAGATTTGAACACATGGAGATGAGTCCTCCTGACCCCTGGCCCCGGGTACAAATCCCAGCTCTACACCTAAATACTTATGTGACTTTGACCAAGCACTTGACTGCACTAGTCCTCAGATTCCTCTTCCATAAAATTAGGGGGTTGGATGGCAATAATGGATCTCACTCATACAGATCTTCAAGGTCTGAAAAGCACATTACAGACAACAGTCTCATTTTATCCTCACAATAATACTATGAGGCAGCTTGTATTCTCATCCACTTTTTAGAAATGATCTGTAATTTACCTGATTGTTCAACTCACCTAGGACCACACAGCTAGCATCCGAGGTGGGCTTGCAACACAAGTCTTGCCTACCCCAAAGTCCTGCATTCTCTCTCTACTCCACTGACCTCAGAAGGCCCAACTAGCTCTGCCTCTGTCATTTCTGGCTGGCCATCATAGTACTACACCTTCAGACTCTGTAAGTATGTCCATAAGGCTGACATAGATAAGTGGAGAGGAAGGGAGCTCAGAGAAGGGACATATTGTTTGTCTGTTTGGGAACCATAGAAGGCAAACGTTGATTCTGAGAACTGTGAATTCTCATTTAGAGTTTATCAGAAATTATGGTCTCCAGGGCCCTGTCAAAGTTTAATCTTGGGGACTAGGTTATATTAAAGGTGTTTATTATTTTGAGGGTGGAAGTGGCTCAGTGGGAAGAGTGTTGGACCTGGAGTCAGAAAGACTCCTCCTGAGGTCAAATCTGGCCTCAGATACTTCCTAGTTGTGTGGCCCTGGGCAAATCACTTCACCTTGTTTGCCTTGGTTTCCTCATCTACAAAATGAGTTGGAAAAGGAAATGGGTAACCACTCCAGTATCCCTGCCAGGAAAATCCCACCTGGAATCACAAAGAGTCAAATATGACTGAACAATGCCACTTTTTTGATGCTGAAGAACTCACTTGGCCCTTTCTGCTTCCATGTGGTCACTCGCTTATCATATAATTTCCTTATCTTTCCAGGTATAAAATGGTGGGGAATAAGTGAAGCCTTTAAGAAGAAGGTGCTGTCATTCTGGAGTGCCAATTTGTGTGAAAATTCAGATTGAAGAAGGCTGTTGACAGGTATGGTAGGAGGTAAAGAAGGACTGTTATACACAATTCCATATCTTTTTGAGTATTTTAACTGAGTTACCTGATCGGGGATGAATATTTGCACTGGGATTTCCCAACAACTCCCAGGATGTTTGTCTAGTAATTCCTGTTTCTGGCTTTTCTGGAAACTTCACCAGTTTTAAAAACGCTTAATCTAAGTTCTCTTGATGTCATCTGATGCAACAGACTCTTAAAAATAGAAGCATGAGAAAAGTTAATTCAGAAACAGGCTGCCCTCCTTGGTTCAGGGCTTGGGCAGGAAGACTTTCTCATTTTTTCCTGATAGGTCAGGTCACTGCAAGAAATAGAAACCAAAGCAGTGTGGGCTGAAGGGGAAGGCAGACATAGGGAGAAAATATTAAAGTGCATAGTTCAGAATTAGCCCATTTTAGGATTCAGGGATTATTCTAGTAAAAAGTCTTTACCCTGTATTCCTCCTGAGATCCAAAGATCTCTCTCTCTGGTCATAAGCTATATTCCCCTTACTTCCATCAATGAGAATACTTCTGCAGAAGCTCAAACTCCCAAAAGTGTGGCTAATGCCTTGTATCAGTCTTCTAACTTTTAATGCCATTCCAATCTAATTCAGCTGAGCAGCAAGTTTACTCTCTTGGGTGTGATCAGAAATAGTAATTTATTGAGTGCATATTATAACTGGGTACAGTGCTGAGGTTGGGACCTCCTACTGGGGACACAGAAGCACAGGATAAGCATTTACCTTTTTTCCAATTAAATTCAGCATTTATTAATATGCTAGAGAGAAGAAGGAGGAGGTGAAGAAGAGGAAGGAGGAGAAGGAGAAGGAAGAGGAGAAGGAGGAGGAGAAGAAGAAGAAGAAGAAGAAAAGGAAGAAGAAGAAGAAGAAAAGGAAGAAGAGGAGGAGGAGGAGCAGCAGCAAAAATTCTTGACCACTTGGGGTGTAATACAAAGCATGTACAAAATAAGACCAAGTAATTTCATTGAGGAGGGAGCACTTACTAATAGGGGAGTGTGGGAAAAAACTCATACAGGAGGCTGCACCTGAACTGGGAAACTTGGGGTCCTTCAGACCTTTCATTTCTCACCTGCCTACACTATTCTGGGACTCTTCTCACTTCTCCTTCGTAGGAAAACTTCATCAGATCCCAGCAGCCTTGGTGCTTCACCTCCTCGCTATCCTTAGCCCCTTTGATTTGAGCATAGAGTCATGAACTCCAAAACTCTCTTTAAGGAGAGAGCTCAGCTCAGACATCTCATTTCCTGTATGGCTTCACTACTCTGGAATTTCTGAGACTTCTCTACTATATCCATGTGTACTTTTTCCCACCCCCTCCCTAATTTTCAGCTTCCTTTTGTGTGTTGTCTTCCTTCATTAAACTGTAAACTTCCTTCTCTTCTTCCCTTCCCTTCCTTTCCCTTCCCTTCCCTTCTCTCTGTCTCTGTCTCTGTCTCTGTGTCTCTGTCTCTGTCTCTCTGTCTCTGTCTCTCTCCCTCTCTCTCTCCCTCCCTTTCTCTCTCTCTCTCTCTCTCTCTCTCTCTCTCTGTCTCTCTCTTTCTCTCTTTCTCTCTCTCTCTGTCTCCCTATTTGTATCCTCAGTGCTTAGTGTAACCCCACGGCCTGGCATAATTGATGGACTGACTAGTCATTCTGAACTATTGATATCAGTGATTAGTGGGTGTGTCAACAGTTGGATACCAGTGCCTGCTCATGCCCTAAATGACCTTGTTCTTATTTTGTGTATACTTCTGTGAGTATGTGTTCTCCCTCCTGTCCCTATAGAATGTAACTAGGTGGCTCAGTGAATAGAACACTGGGCCTGGAGTCAGAAAGACAAAAATTCAAAATATGACCTCAGACATTTACAAGCTGTGTGATCCCGGGCAAGCCACTTAACCCTTGCCTAAAACTGGAGAAGAAAATGGCAAGCCATTCCAGAATCTACCAAGAAAACCCCATGGACAGTTGGTCCACAGGGTCATGAAGAGTCAGGCATGACTGAACAACAACAACAAATAGAACATAAGTTCCTTGAGGGCACGAATGGCTTCATTTTTATCTTTTGTCTTTGTATGTTGGTACCTAACAAAATACCTTGCACATCAAAGGAATTTAACATTTTTAAAAATTGAATTGTGGCTTCTGGAAACTGACAAGTAGCCTGTCACCATGGTAATTTGCTAAACAAAAGATCGCTTTCCTACAGCTTTTCCTTCATATTTTCATATTTATAATCCATGAAAAATTACTAGAGTTCATCTTTAAGAAAAACATTTTAATTTTTATGAAAACAATCCCACCCTAGGATCATAAATATAGAGTTGAAAGGGACCTTATTGGCCATGGGGTTCAACTCCCTCTTTTATAGGTAAAGAAACTGAAGCCTAGAAAAATTATGCTATTTGTTCAGGGTCATACAGGTGATAAGTGACTAAGCTGGGATTTCAAATCCAGGTCTTTTTACTTCAAATCCACTATTCTGACCACAGCATCCCTAATAGAGTTTTTGTTTCCACTTTAACTTGAGGTCAAAAGGATACTTTTTCTTGGGATATCCCAAGATATTCCCCCTAAATCTTTTTTCTCTACCAGCCAGGGCCTAAGACACTTGAAAACAGGTTACATTTGCTACATTGTCAGATCCACACTACAGTGAATAAAGAGACGGAGGCAGGATTAGTGGACGTTAATGCTGCCCCTTCATGTCCGCTACCCTCAAAGCCTCCAGTTAGCGGGTGGTGGAGCAACAAAAGCTTCAGGAGTTCCCTTTGGGTCAGCCAGTGGCCTCTCAACTCTGGTCTTCAACTTTCTCATTTGTTAAACAGAAGAGTTGAAATAGAAGATATTGAAGGTTCCTTACAATTCATCTTAGGACCCCTGAAACCTAACCCAAGTTTAAGGTAGACCTAGGTCAGCATTCACTCACAATCATAGGGAAGATAGAGAGAGAGAATAACTGTTTATGAAGCACCTACCATCTTTATATTTATTATTATATATTGTGTTTATAGCATTGTTGTATTATTTATTATAATTATATATTATTAAATATTATATGTTATATTTATACCATTGTACTAAGTGATTTACAAACCTTATTTAATCTTCCAAACAGTTTTGTCAGGTAATTGTTATTATGATACCCACTTTATGTTTGAGGAAATTGAGGCAGAAGGAGGTTATGGTACTTGCCCAGGGTCAGATCTGAGCCTTCATCATGCTGATTCCAAAGGTAGCTCTAGTCCTGGCTCCACCTAACTGCCCATTGTGTTCCCACACCAAACCCATCAAAGGACAAATTAATTCAAAGCAGATGTTTAATCAAACAGCATAGCAAAGTACATGAAAAGGAAAGATTCTTCTCTACACATAGGCTTACCCTATCACTGGTGGGAGAAGTAACACTAATAGGGAAATATACATGACTAAGAAATATACCAAGGGAAACTCTTGTGGAAACATACATGGAAAGGAAACCTACATATGGGAGAGGATATGTATGGCAAAGGAATAGCCATAACCAGGCCCGTTAAGACTCCTGGGGCAATGTCTCTGCTGGAACAACTGTCCAATGTTGCTCCTTACTTCCCAATCAGAGCTGAAGATGTCTGATTGTGTCATTGAGTTGGCTGTTAACCAGTCTTGGCCATTGCTGCGCTACTACCAGCTGCTGCCATCTACTGGTGCTCTGAAGTGCGGTCACCTGCTGATGCTTCCTCTGGGCTGCTCTCTGCTGCCACCTGATGGTCTTCTGATGAAATGTAGCACTACATGACTTCCTCCCTAAATGGGGAAGGGTCTGTCTGTCAATTCTTTTGTATCACAGACCCAGGAACTATTTTAGTTCTTTTGTGATTCAGACCTAGTCAGCCAAAAAAATTCCTTAGGCATTAAGTTTGGATTTTGAACTCCTTTGTATCTGCTTAAGCTGCTATCCACTGAACTCAGTCTACTGTTTTACTTAGGGTGTGTTAAGATACTGTACACCCTATTTTCCACAAGCAACCTGTGCTCTGAGCTTAGAATAACACTAATCCTTCACTCGCATCCTCTGGATGAACACTGCTGCAGAATGGGTTGGCTAGAAATCCTTGTTCTATTTTCCTGCCAGTAATGAAATTGCTGCCCTTCTTAAGTAAGAATCTCTGAATTTATTAATCAGTACAGATGAACTAATGATTAATTAGTGACTAAGAGATCCCATTTGGGAACTCAAGGGTAAATAATTTTTTTCAATAAATTTATTTATTTTCTTGTTTACATCGTTCATTTCCACAAGATTTTGAGTTACAAATTTTCTCCCCATCTTTCCCCTACCTACCACCTCAAAACAGTTATCCTACTGTATAACCCCTCCCCCACTCTGCTCTCTCCTATGTCCTCCCCCAAAGCCC